>JAEANM010005021.1:0-20084 GCA_017656035.1 Myanophis thanlyinensis
GAAGTGACTGTGCAAAGAGCGCCCCGATCCAGAAAGGGCCGCAGCTGGAAGATCCTTCGGACCTGATAAAATGCCCCTCTGGAGACGGCTACGATATGATCTTCTAACGACAGCCATACATCCAGGAGGACACCCAGATTGTCCTTCCGTGGGGGTCAAGATTTCTTCCCCCACGGCCAGCAATGGGACAAGCTGGCTGTATCTAGGCGCAGGAAACTACAGCCACTCGGTTTTGGTTGGGTTGAGCTAGAGCCTGTGGAAGGGATTCTGGTAGCAACATCAGGCAGCCACCTCACTCCTGACGGCCCCTTATTTGGACCTGGGATTACTCTCCTAAAGTTGCTCCTGGAAAGCTTGTGGATGTGGGTGCCTGGCTGCAGTCCCCTCCCCGGATGGCTAACCAGAGGCTCCTGTCCTTGGAGGACCCAGGAAAAGGGCTTTCTGCCCTGTTTCTTCTGAGGAGGGTGCTGCGCTCGCCCAGGGGGCCATTGCCAGTGCAGAGGCAATCATGGCAACAATACTTAGCATGCTGAGCTTCGGGATGGGGGGGGGGGTATTTTCATGGCTCATCCTGAGGTTCCAGTTGTTCTTTGTGGTAAGTTTATATGGGTCACATGTGAGCCTAGGAAATGGGCTGATTTGGCGATCCCCATAGGGGCGTGAGGGGAAGAGGCCCTCTTTCCTCCACCCTGTCTCATCCCTTTCTCTCACAGGCCCCCCTTGGTCTTCTCCCCAGAGCTACCCTGGATGGCCTAATCCTGCTGGGAGAGGGGAGGATGCAGAGCCACAGAAGAGAGCTATGGGTACCCCAGCCACTTGGCTTCCCCTCCGTTATCTCACGGCATGGAGGAGAAGAGAACCAAGCCAGCCTCAAGGGTTTGGTCAGGCTTTGGGGCTGATGAGGCCATTGTGGCTGCAGACAAGGTCTGGGGAGCTGGGGAGTTCCGGGAGGGGAGAGGCAATAGAGCTAGTCAGTGCTCTGCAACCAAATAAGAAGTGGGGAACGGCCCCATCTTTGCCTCCTAGGGGATCTGTGTGTCCTTGCCAGGAAGAGGGGCAGCCCTGTGGGTCTCCTTTGGGCCAGAGAACACGGCATTGAAGAAGCAGCTGAACCAAGACACAAAGCTTCCCCTGATGGCAAGGGGTGGTCTTATCCAGATGCACCTGCTGCTGTCTGAAACCTCTGTAGGGCCAGATGAAATGTGCTGCCTCTCAACCCATACAGGCTGTTGGGTAGTTCTTGTGACACAGCCAGGGTGTGGCATGTGTCGCGTGGGTGCCTGCTGGTTCTCTGGCCAGCCTGGCTGCTGAAGCTGGATAATGCCCACAGGTGAACCAAGGCAAAATGCCCAGGCTCCAGAGCACATTCCTGGCCATGGACACAGAGGAAGGGGTGGAGGTGGTGTGGAACGAGCTGCAGTTCACAGACAAGGTGCCTTTAATGGCGCACGAGGTGAGTGAGGTCCACAGGAGCAGCGGGGCCTGTGCCCCGAGCACCTGTCTCTGTCTGGCCCTGGCAGAGGCTCCCATCCACTGAAGTGCCACTTGACCAACAGGAGAAGATCAAGGCTACCTTTGAGCGGCTGGTGGTCATTGACCATCCCAACATTGTGAAGGTGCACAAATACTGGCTGGACATGAAGGAAAGCAAAGCCCAAGTGAGTTGAGGCAGGCAGGCCGAGCTGTTGAACCTCTGGGGCTGGAGGGCTGGGCTTAGGACAAGCGGCTGCAGGAAAGTCTCTCAAAAACCAAGAGGTCATTGGAAGAAGGGCGCTGGTGGTGGTGTGAGGCCCGGCAGAATCAGAAAGTGGGGCTGGGAAGGGGTTTGAAGGCTGGGAAGTATGCCTGGGAATAGGAGCACACACTGGGCCTGCTCCGACCCCCTCCCTTGCAGGTGATCTTCATCACCGAGTACGTCTCCTCAGGGAGCCTGAAGCAGTTCCTGAAGAAGACCAAGAAGAACCACAAAGCGATGAGTGCCAGGGTGGGTGAGTCCCTCTCCCCATCTCCCATCCCATCTTGGCTGCCCCAGGAGCCCCTCCAGAAGGTTGGGTGCAGAGTCCGTGGTGCCACGGATGGACCCTCACAGTTGCCACACTGGGCCCTTAGGCTGCCAACAGCCTGGGAATAGGGGGGGGTCTGGACAGAGGGGGTTCCCCCATTGTTAAGGAGTATAGTCCTCCATTAGGAGAACGAGTACACAACGGAGCGTTTTTTGAGAGTAATTTGGTATATTACACAACACACTACAGTTTCACTGAGTAGTAAAAATAGGTTTTTAGTTTAATGGAATTAGAATTTTAAACAAAGTCCATCTATCAATCTGAAGTCATACACAGTCAATTCAGTCAGTCTTCAAAACAGTTCAGTTGAGTTCAGTAATACTCACAGTAACAAATACAAACTCCAGAAACAAACAATCCACTCCAAACAACTCTCTTCCAGAAAACCCACAATCAGAAACCCACTATCAGAAATGATTCTGGCGTCTTCTTATTGCTGCTTGATTAATTAGCAGCCACTTGGAGTTAAAGCAACAGTATATTTTACATCTTAAAATGATAATCCTGGTTTATATATTGCCTACCCAACTATTGGTAGAGTTTACATTCCTAACACCTACATTATTTCCAGCTCTTTCTTTTTTTCACATTTCTTCTTCTCACCATCATGTGCAGCAGGGACAGAAAAAAGTTTGTATGAGGTTAAAAAAAAAGTACAACCAATCAATTCAAACTTCTCATGAAAGAAAAAGATCTTACAAAGTTTGAATTGATTGACTGAATTTTTTTTTTAGCCCCACACAAACTTTTTTTCCTGCTGCACATGATGCCAAGAATGTGATGGAGCTAGAAAGCTGAACAAAGAAATTCTTGGGAGAAGTGAGGGCATCTGGGCGGGAGTGGGTGGGGAAAGCTCTGTGGCATTGGGCTGCCTGCAATGGCAAAATGGGCAACAGAGCTGCCAGCGTGAGGTAAGGAGGAACAAAACGGCCCATCATGCAGCCCCGTCCTGCTGCCAAGTACACCTAGCTGTGCAGGGACTTTCCTTCATCTGTACTATTTCCCGTCCCTTCTCGTGCTGTCTGGGAGGCAGGCCGCTTGTGCATGGCACTTCCCAAGCTTCTAGAGTTTTCCATTGCTCCCTAAATGAGAAAGAAGGGAGATGAAGGACTCCAGGAAGAGAAAAGGCAGCAGAGGAGAGAGAGCAAAACAAGCAAGTGAACCTTCTGCTTGTCCTCTTTACTCCCCCTTACTCCCAAGGCAGCTGTCTGGAATGGCAGCAGCAACACACATGACTTCCTTTTCTCTTGCTGTATGAGCTTTGAGACTGCAGCTCCCTAAAGGTAATGGTGCTGTGGCAGCAAGGGGAGGACTGTGTAAGCAGGCCAAAGCAGCGGTAGTGATGACCGAAGCCTTAGTATGCAGAAACGAACCACAACTTTCCTTTGTACTGCCCATTCCAGTACATTTGCACCTGCTGGTGGCACCCAAGGCAACCCTCAATTCCACTGATTCGGCTCAGAGCTAGAAGCTGCAGCAGGGTCAAATACATTGCTATGCATCACAGCTAGGAATCTCAAATAAAGCCAAGAATGAATGCTTGTGTTGTAGCCAATCTGGGCACTAGAATGGCAGTTGCTCCTGTGTGCTAACATTGTCCTTTCCTTCTGAAGGATCTCCCAGCAGTGGGGAGGGAGAAGGAGGGGCATTTTGTGTGCTATTGCTCCTGTGTGTTAATGCTGCCAGCATGCAATCGCAGCAGCTGCAGGGCTGTGGGGGAGATGTAGCAGCCAAATGGCCGCATGTTAGGTTGCCATGCAGAGGAAGGCAGAGATAGTCCTTGACTTACAACCACAATTGAGCCCAAAATTTTGGTTGCTAAGCAAGAGCTTTGTTAAAGTGGGTTTTGATGCATTTTACTCAATCCAACCTCCAACAGTGGATGTGAATCACCCTGGACCAGACTGAGAATTTGACTGCAAAGGCCTACCAAATTACCGATGACTGACACACTTGTAAGGGAAGGGGAAGGGTACCCCTCAACTTATTTTATCTCCATCATTGAGCCTCGAATCTCCATCGCTAAGCAAGACTGCTGTTCAGTGACCTTTCAGCCATTTTATGACCTTCCTTGCCACCATTGTTAAGCAAATAGGTGCAACTCTTAAGTAAGTCACATGGCCATTAAGTGAATCCGGCTTTCCCGTGGACTTTGTTGGTTAGGTTGCAAAAGGGAATCATATGACTCTGGGACACTGAGACTATCATAAGTATAAGTCAGTTGCTAAGTGAATTTGGATCACCTGATCAGGGGGATGCTGTAATGGTCGTTAAGTGTGAAAAACAATCATAACTGCCTTTTTCTAGTGCTGTTGTGACTTGAATGGTCACTAAATCAGTCACACAGTCGTTATGTGAATCTGGCTTCCCTGAATCTCCATGGCTAAGCAAGATAGCTGTTCAGTGAGCTTGAATCCATTTTACAAGCTTTCTTGCCATTGTTGTTAAGTGGATCATTGTTTAAGTCAGTCAGATGAAGGTGGCTCCCCCTTCCCCCCCAGTGACTTTGCTTGTCAGATGGCTGCCAGCCATGCCCACCCAGTCATATGACTGCCAAGCCATGCCTACCAAGCCACGCCCACAAAACCGGTAGTAAAAAAAAATTGAATTCCACCACTGTTCTAGTCCCATCTTAGGCAGGAAAGTCAGCTGCGTGATTTTGGGCCTGTTAGTTTCTCTCAGCATAATTCATTTCACAAAGTTGTTCTTGTGGGGAAAAAGGAGGAGATAGGAGTATTAGGTATGTTTGCAATCTAAAGTTATTTATAAAAATAACAAAGGTGGGATAAAAATAAATGAATATAGAAGTCTGGGGCTGCTTTCAAACTGTCAAGAATTCTCAGGTGTAATTCAGATGCTCAGCTGTTCAAAACTAGCTATTTTTTCTGTATACCATAAACCTAATCATGTATGAAAAAAAATAAATGTCAATTTTGTTTTGGGGACCTTAAATTATATTTCCACTAGAAATTATGTAGATGAAAAATCAATGCATATGATCCTCAACTATGTGGTGATCTGGTTGAACATGCTATGATTTCTTAAATATGGTAATTGAAAATCATAGAAATACAGAATTTCTATAGACATCCAATTTATTTTAATATAAAATATACATAGTAATTAGTTTTCATTTGCAACCAGTCTGAATAATTTATAATTCAGCTACAGCCATCTCTATCTTTCTTATCTGCTTTGGCTTCTAATGGATAATACCACAGGAAGCTTCTGTCTTGCAAGGTATAAATTGTTAGTGCTATCATACAACTTTATAGGTAAAATTCTTTTTCCAACAGTTAATTGTCTGCCAGGCTGCTCTGCCAATACTGAACATATACCTTGTTATAGAAATGCTGATGCAGTGTGAGCATGATGGACTGAGAGTATAGAAGAACAGAAATGTTGGAGTTTTTAATTTTATGAAGGCCTTTTTGTTTAATCAAGGTCATTGAACCTTGCAGAGATAGTGAATGATGTGGCTGTATGTTGACAACTCACACATATTTTCCAGGAACAGAGCAATAATTTCTAGAATTACTACTTTAGCAATATATGTGAGGCCACCGGACTCTCAGATAACATGCCTTATTTCAACTTCCCTCCTGTCTCTTATCACTGCCCAGTCTTTTCTTTGATGAGTAATTCTGACAAATCAACTGCTAGTGAGTAGGAGTAAAAACTGAGATTTGAAGTGAATTATGCTTCACTGTTGAAAAAATTGTGTCATTCAAATGGAAAAGGGGATTTTGTTATCAGTGCAATTTTTCACACTTAGGATTTGTGAATAAACTGACAATACACAACTACTGTACGGTGCTGATTCATAGATAGAATTTCCAGCATTAATGGATTAATTAATGGATCTGTGGCTCAATTAAAATTGCATGCCACCCAGTGTTAAAACCTTGTATAAACATATGGTTAGAACCCCTACATTCTTAAACAATAAAAACTAGAAAAGGACATGTAGCTGAATTCTTTACCCCCCTCTCTGCCATGCCTATGTAAGCTATGACAGGAGAATGACAATTTTGGTGTACAGAACGAAGAGCTATTGATGTTCTAAAGCCTCTTCAGTCCCACTAAAGACTACTGTCATCTTCTCTGATCCAGTCATAAACCTTCACTTCTGAGTTTAGTCTTTTTAACTAAAGTTTTGGTATTTGAGATCCAAAATGTATATCCACAAACTCTTTCTCACTCTGCTTCCATATTAAGATATTACATTTACTAGGAATTGAACCTTTCAAAATGATTCTAGGCATGAAAAACAAACACACACCAAAAATCTGTGACATTCTACATTCACATACTCATCTTCCTCTTGACCCTCATGCTCCCTGCATGTAGCATTAGAAGTATATTAGCATAGCAGATAGTTATGCTGTGTGCACAAAGAGATGCAGCAAAAACTGAAAATCTGGAACTCAGCATTTTTCGTTTTAAATTACAGGCTATCCACTGCAAAAATAACCAACAGAAGAATAATTATATATTTTTGTCATGGACTGACCTTTCTTGTCTTACCAAGATGAGAAAAATGCCCTTGAGGTAGTGAATTGATTTATGCTATATGTTCTGGGAATGTCAGAAAAGTTATTTGTTTACAATCTTTTTATAATAACAGCTGAAATTCAGGGGAGGCTGCATGAAGGACCTTCACAATTTTCCATACATTCAGACCTGGAATGTGGTTTTGTTTATTACAGGAAATGGGACTGTAGAAGCAGAACAAAAAGGGAATTGTGCTAGTAGATGAGATTTTTGTTTAGGTTCTTTGCCACAATCTGATCATTTACAGATGGTTCACATGCGACTGCTTTGAGCTACAGGGGCCTAAACCAAATGTAGATTCCAAGCTGCTCCATGCTTAGGCCTCACTATAGCTCAGTTAATCTAAACAATGTGAAAGAAGTCAGTTATTTAATAGCATACTGCTAATTCTTTGCAGGAAAAAAAAACAAAAACCTCCACCCTCTGAGACCAGAACAGGAGAGGGAGGCTTTGCAAGGAATTCAATAAAGCCTGGCAGTTTTATAGCATGAGATCACTATGTTGAAGATTAAGAGTTAAACGTAAGGATCATTTGTTTCTACAGTCAAATAAGAATCCAGGGTCAAATAATTGGATGTCTGTTAAGTTTTAAATATCAGGGTCATGCTTAGAGGAGAAATGGTCAATTTTGGAAATGTTTATGTCAGTGAAGAAGAAAACTGTTCTTCAAAAATTGCTGATGGAAGAAAATAGGGAAAATAAGCAAGTAGACAAGATATTTGTGTTGGTATACTTCAGATGTATTTTGCAAGTGGGTAGTGGTATGAAAAAAGCTTTTGAAAGATAAAAGCATCTTAAGATCAACAACTTACAGTTGGCAATATTAACAAAACCAAGCCTAATGTACTTTGATATACTATTCTTTTTACTTAAATCTGGTGCTCTGCACACTGTAATAAATGTATGTATACTCTAATTGCCTCTTCACATTCTAGAAGGCTGCAATATTTTAATTTTTGATTTTGCCATAATTCTTAATTTATGACATTCCAAGTGTATGCCAGTCACTGTATATATCTCCTGTTTGATGGGACAGTGGCAATACTATATTGACTTATAAGGTAATCTCCAGAACAGAGAGGATAGGTCACATAAAATAGAATAATCTTGCTTCTGGTAAAAGTTAGTTTGGTTGTACTTTTGGCAGAGTAGCCAAAACATTTTCCATTACCATGGAATTCTAGATATAGCACAGAGACTACTGTATTAAGACTGCTAACCTAATTTCACAATACACTTAGATTGAGAAAAGCTATAATGGGTACCTTTCATCATCTGGTAATGGTGGAAGTAAGCCCAGAAAATAATACAAAAAACATATTGGGATTCTGAGACCTAACAATGAATGTATTTATGACATTTAGCAAGTATTGGTTTAGAAAAAGGTCAATTTGTTTCAAATGTGTGAATTTTTTGCTATGTGTTTTCATGCAGTATGTACCCAAAGCAAAGGAATGATTATAAAAAGTGTGATTGATTGGATTTCATAGAATGAAAGATTGAGAGTTAATGAAGAATAAAAGAAGTTCTGAATGAGAGGCAGACTTGATTTGATAGCATTAGGAATAGATGCTGAGAAATGAGTATTGGAAGGTAAGATAGAGATGAGAGTGAAATTGTAATGATTGCAGGAAGAAAAAATATAAGTTCTGTTTTTAAAAGTATTGGAAGATAGATTAATCCAAAGCAGTCCACTGAGATGCTCAAGGTTCAGCCACCTCCACTAAATCTGATCCTAATTTTAAAGAATGACAACATCCCACATTATTGGTACCCAAGAAATTCCGCTTCTGCCAAATACCTTGTACTGGAAATTTTGACTGATTTCTGGATACTTCTAAAATCTTGACAGTCCTTTCATGGCCTATTACAGGAGGCAACAAGAAGTTGTCTAAAAACTCTGGGTTTTTTTGTGAAGAAGGTTTTTCTTTTGATATACTTTTATTTAAAAAAAAAACATGGTCAACTGGCAGTCTGTTTTCAGATGAATACAGGATTCTTTCAGTCCAGGCAGCAATCCCTGGAGCAGGACTAGGAAGACAAATTCATTTCATCTTTTACTGTGCTGAGCTTTTCATGCTTCTTACATTCCATGTTCCTCTGTAATTTTACTTTTGCAGCTTTGGACTTTCTCTTCCTGAATGGCAATATCAGCAATTAGGTCCCCAAACCTTTAATCTAGCCATATCACAAACACCATTAATATGCCAAAAGATCCTTAGGTCTTCCTCAGTAGCATATAGATGCCATTTGACTGTGGAGCCGATCATTCACTATTATATTATAAATCATTTTATTTTCTCTGCATGTAGTTTTCTTGGTAAATATACAGGACCGGTTATCATTGTCTTCTCTCTCATAGTATAAATGCCTTTCCATTATCACTAAAATGATGCCTCTAGCATCGTCCTTCATTGTTTTTACCCATCAAAATTTCTGCCTACTTATTTTAGTTTGCTGCAATGAGTTAGCTCAGATTCGGTTACACCAACATCTTGCTTGAAATATATATTCTGGCTGCACATTCCTAATATCCTTTGTTCCCAAGAACATTCCCCTTTCCGACATAATGCAAAGGTTCACATTATCATTCCTTTTTAAAAAAATACCAAGGAATTTTGATATGTTTGATATGCAGCTTTGATCACACCAGCACAAGCCAGAAATAATGTTTCTATGCCATTTTTTTTCAGTAGGAAATGTCATCACTAGAAGATGGTAAGAAAAATAGGGTTAATTGTACCTCCTGTTTTGCGGGGGATGGGTGAGTTTCAAAGCATGAGAATGGGAGCTGAAAAAATTGTTGGAAGAGAGTGAGAAACTATTTCTATTTGTACCATTACATTTTGTTTGTTGTATCTATTATTGTTTGGGTACTTTAATTACTTCCAATATAGTTAATAAATTAAATCCATAACATTCTGAAATTAGTTGAAGTCTACATATGGTTGTAAGGATACACATTGCTCATCTTGCAAATATTTTGACCACAGAAAAATAATGCACACATCTTGTAAAATTAATCTGCTGTGACCTTTTCTCTTATTTTTTTTTCCTAATTTTTAATTCTGATCTTATAAATTGTGGAAACCATAAATGTCTACATTTCTTACTTACCAGTATATTCCCTGTACTCTCCACATGAACACAGCATTATGGCTTTTTTATATGCCATGGCCAAATTAACAATAAAACAGTCTAGCAGCAGGATGGCATGTTAATATTTTAGTTTGCAAAACTGGCAGATTCTATCTAAAGCTGGCAGAGAAGGCAGCAAATAATGGCCTGCTGAGAAAAGGTGACAGATGATTTCATGCACTGCTTCATGCGTAGCCCAAAAGCATTCTTTGAGATTTGGCTAAAATGCTAAAGAAGAAATTAGGGTGTTTTTTCCCCCTCAAATCTCCCTCAGAATCAAAAAGAGACCTGGCTAGATTGAAAAAGAAAGAGCTGTGCATTACTTTGCTTTACTAATCTTGATTTTAGTTCTAATTTAAGGAGACTTAAACAATTATAATCAGGCTATATGCCATGAAAGTCTTTATAGTAGGACATAGTATAGTACAATGGTATACTTATTTAGTAACCAGACAGCTTAGAAAACAGAGGTAGGCAATGTACCATGGCATGCCCATAACTGTCTGTGCTGCTGCATTCTGAATGGCTTTCAAGGGCAGTTCCGTGCATAGCACTTTATAGTATTTCCATTGTGAGATGACCAAAGCATGAGTAACTACCCTAACAACCTGCCAATTCATATGAAGAGAAAAATTGGTGCATTAGATGTATGTGTATGAAGGCTTTCCTGAGCCCCATGTTCCTTAAGCAGAAGTTGTGAATTCAAGAGATATCCAAATTGTGTTGGATATCTGAAGTTGGAAATGCAATTCCTTACAAGACTAAACATAAAACATCTACAAATTGACTCAATCTTTTCAGGGTTGTGTAGATCTGTTCAAAACCTCATAATTTCCATGCTTCTCAAGATCTGGATAATATCACTGGCTATTCTAAGGTAAAGATATTAACTGGACATTATCATTCTGATGAAACTTCTTGAGAAAGACACATATGAAAGGGAGCTTTGCCACAGGTTGCTTCCTGGGTAGCTTTCACCAACTAAAGAACAGGGATTCAATAAGCAGTAGCTGGGTCTCAAGAATTATAGATTCCAAGTCTCACCAGATAAGCACAAAAGATCCTGCTTATATCACCTCAACAGGTGATATCATCTAACTCCGAGATAATCTGAGTAACTATTATTATTTACATATATCACACCTTTATTATATTTTTAATAAATAATTCAGGTTGACAAACTTACATAATGCTCCTTTCCCCATAGCAATCCTATAAAGTGGGTTGAGCATGACTGGCCCAAGATCACTAGACTAGTTTTTGTGTCTAATATGCAATGAGAATTCGTAGTCCCTTGGTTTCTAATTCAGCATTGACTTTTTTTAAGTCAAGGACTACCTATATTGAAAATGCTGTTAAGTCTCAAAATACACCATATCTTGCCAAATCGGGTTTGAAAGAAGTTGCTTAAAAAAAAACTTGCCTATGTAAGTCCAAAATAGAACTAAAGAGTTGCAACAATGTGGAAGAAAGTTATGCGTCCATCAGAACAAACCAAATACCTAGAGTATTCTTCACAATGACCAGTTGACCATGTGAGCCATCTCTTTCCAGCAAAATAGGAGTCACTTTAAAAGAGTTGCTATCTTTAGAGTTTTAGACAGTACAAAAATGAGGGAGGGGGGAGTATCTTTTGCCACTCTTATTACCATAATGCAATCCTTAATCAGTGATTGCGAACCTTTTTGGGACTGAGTGCCCAAACAGAAGGAAACCTGAAAACCAGATGGGCGGCAAACACATGCACTGGAAACACAAACAACAGCTGGCTGGCGGGAGGCAGGGCATCCCAACACCATCAGCTCTTCTGTTTTGTTGTTTTCAGGGAAACTTCTGTTTCTCTGCAAATGATGCTGAGAAACGCCATGGAGAAACACAGTGGAGCTGAGCTAGAGTGAAGGCACACATGCCCATAGAGAGGGCTCAGCGTGCCACCTCTGGCACACATGCCATAGGTTCTCCACCACTGATCTAAGATCTTACTCTCACTTGATTGAATTTACTCTTTGACTTCTAGCGGTGCTTTAGGCATTTCTTCTGGCTTTTTATCTCCCAAGTTCCTCAGAGCATTAAGGAACACCTTGGATGCAAAACACAGTGAGAAGCCACATAGGAACAAAGATGTTACTGCTTGCTCGTTGTAGGCAGAAGAAACCCAAGCCTCCTAACTCCAATGCAGAGTACAGGCGGGGTCCATTTGTTACCTAGAATGGACCAGTTTAATATAGTCTGTCTCATTGTGAGAGAGGACCAGTACCAGTGAAATGAAATGTGGTTAGAGATAGATCTTAGACACCTGCTGTTCTATAAATGGCTCATACTCAATATCCTGGCGTTCGTCCTTCTGCCTATCCCTAGTGGATGTCCTACCGTCACTTCTCACCATTGATTTCAGTCAAGTAAGTTTCTTTCTCACATTCCTTTCCCTCTGAGGACTGAGTGGTCATTTATTTTATGCTTTATTATCCCTTAAAGGTTCTTAAAGATTCATCAACATTATGTCTGCAAAGCTAGGCATCACTGCTGATGGACAATTTCCATACAATCGAGGAGTAAGATGAAAGTTTCTTCAAAGGTCTGTTCTGACAGACGCATACTTTTCTTCCACGTTGTTGTAACTCTTTAGTTCTATTTTGGACTTACATAGACAAGTTTTTTTTTAAAGCAGCTTCTTTCAAACCCGATTTGGCAAGATATGGTGCATTTTGAGACTTAACAGCATTTTCAATATAGGTAGTCCTTGACTTAAAAAAATTCATTAGTGATTGTTCAAAGTTACAACAGCACTGAAAAAAATGACTTAAGACCATTTTTCATAGTTATGATCTTTCAGCATCCCCATGCTAATCTGATCAAAATTCAGATGCTTGGCAATTAGTTCATATTTATGACTATTGCTGTGTCCCAAGATCATGCAATCTTCTGACAAGTCAATGGGGAAGTTAGATACACTTAACAACTGGTTTACTAACTTATCAACTGCAGATATTCACTTAACAACTGAGGCAAGAAAGGTCATAAAATGAGGCAAAATGAACTTAACATTCAATTAAGTTCAATTGCGGTTGTAAATCAAGGACCACCTGCATGCAAGTATTAGTAGTATATTGAATAGTGGTTGTTAGTCCTCAGCTTAGGAACACTATTGAACTTAACATTTCCATTCTTAAGAAGACAATTGTTAAGTGATTTTTGCTCATTTTATGGCCACGGTTGTTAATTGAATTCCTGAAGTTGTCAAGTTAGTAACCCAGATATTAAGTGAATCAGGCTTCCCTCTTGACTTTGTTTATCAGAAGGTCACAAAAGGTAATCATATGACATTGGGACCATCATAACTACATCCTAGTTGCCAAGTGTTCAAATTTTGATCATGAGGATGCTGCAATGGTAGTAAGTGTGAAAAACAGTAATGTCATTTTTTTCAGTACTGTTGTAACTTTGAATGGTCACTAAATGAGTACTTGTAAGTTAAGGACTAACTATAACTTCTTTCTGACTCCTGGGGGTTTCATGAACGTATGCATGCAGATTTCTTAACATATTCAAAACACCTTTATGATTTATTTCTGAGGTGTGTAATTACCTTCTCAAAAATATTGACATAAATGAGAATGAATCATCAGGGCTCTCTTCTGTTTAACTGCTGTATTCTATTGCTGGTGGTGTTGGCAGTGTTGCCACTGTTAGTGCTACCATATAATTAACTTTGGGCTGGCCCAGAAATTATACTTACCACATTGAGGTAGCTATAAACAGCATTCTGATTGCATCACCATTGTAACACTGTTGTAATTATGGGCATTGTTTGGGTCTTCTATACATCTGGGAGATTTTGTATGGCAGTAAGAGCCATTTTTAGCATGCCACATAAATATAACTTTTACATCTAATCCAGGACATGAAACTTTAAAAACTTATTCTGTAATCCATCCTTTCCAAGTTAGGCGCTTATAGGTGCCTTGGAATGAAATCTTCCCCAGCATGACTTTTGATTGGGGCAGTGTCCTTCTGAATTCTTAAGAACTCAAATACGATGTTACTTATCTTCATGTTCTATTGGCTTCTATACTAGAGGGCTGGAAAATAGTTAATAATATTGTTTTAAAAGTTTTAACTCAGGGAGTAAGAATCCAGGACATTACATGGTACTTAATTTAATGGGTTTTTTTCATCAATCCAGTAGAAGATATTATTAAAGATAAAATGATTAAGCATAGGAAATGTATATCTTGTTGTAGAAGTCACCGTCTTATGAAAAAATAATTTAAAGATCTCTATTGTTTTAATGTTTTATATTCAATATTTATTGAATGAGTGTAAACTGCATGGAGTTGCCTTTGACAAGATGGGTAGCATGTAAGATAAATAGGTAGGTAGGTAGGTAGGTATACAGACTGACAGACAGACGAATAGGCAGACAGATAAAACTCCTGTAGAGTACTGTATAATATGAATGGGGTCATCCAATATACCTAGAGTTTTAATAAAGTCCTTTACCAAGGTCTCTCAAGCAAATGTAACAGTTATGGAATAAAAAGAGAGCATGGAATAGGAAAATTGCAGAATCCACCAAGAAAACTGCCATCATATATAGAACCAATTGCTGAAATTGCAAGCAACACTACATAGGACAAAGAGAATGCCAGCTAGAACATAGAATAATAGAGTTTGAAGGGACCTGAGAAGTCTTTTAGTCCAACCTTCCCGTGTTCAAGGAGGAGACTCTATACCATTTCAGACAAATGGTTGTCCAGTCTCTTCTTAAAAGCCTCTAGTAATGGAGAACCCACAATTTCTGAAGGCAAGCTATTTCATTGGTTAATTGCTCTCATTGTTAGTAAATTTCTTCTTAGTTCTAGGTTGCTTCTGTATTTGATTAATTTCCAAATATTGTTTCTCATCTTGCATTTGGTGCTTTGGAAAATAGTTTACCCCCCCCCCCCCGCTCGACTTTGAAGGAGCTCCTCAAATATTGGAATAGTGCTATCATATCCCTCCAGTCCTTCTTTCCATTAGACTATACCCAATTTCTTTAACTGTTCTTCATAAGCTTTAGCCTCCAGACTCTAATCCTAAATTTAATAAACAAATTAAATGAATTAATTTATAAATTAAATTAAATGCCTAAGTTAAATCACAGAGTCAAAGAACATAAAACTGCAACAAAGAACCAATACCAGAAATGCCTAATAGCTAGTCTTGGCCTTCAAATAAACCACATACTGGGTGTCAGCCTCCAAATTTCTTCGCTACAGCTTACCCTTATCGGCTGCCATAGTAACGGGGGGAGGGAGCTGGGAGATATGGGGAGAGGGAAGAGTGCTGGTGTGAGAGGCCCATGCATTTTTAAGCAGGATGTTTATCCATGTTCAAGGCCAACTATCACGGAGAAGTAACGGTCACCATCACCTGCAGATGCCTGCCTCGTGACCTTTTGAGAACTACGGATTGGATGGATTTCGTCAAACCTTGTGGGGGAGGGTTTTGGGAATTCTTTGATATGTATAATTTTGTGCGGTTTTATTCAGACCTTGCTTTCGCTTTCTTTGCATTCAGTCATATCCCAGTAAAAGCTACCTGTTTTCAACAACAATGAATTCAGGGTTTTCATTTCTTGGGGTCTGATCGAGGCAGAGCTGACACTGGGTTTATTTTGTGGGTTAATATAGAAATATAGAAAGTGGGATAATAATAAACCAAGCAGAAAAGCCAGAAGATTTATTGAAATGGAATACTTAGATAAAAGAACTATCAACAGAACTGGGTACAGTTACAATCAAATGCAAGGTCAGGTGGTAGACTCACAACAGACAAAATAAGGTGAACCAATCAGAACATACTATATAACATATTCCAATCAGTAATCAATGGACAATTTTCCCAAACTATCCAATTATAAATTAACTACACAGAATTCAAACTTACTCAGATTATAAAAACAGCAAGGAAACTTCCACTTCTGGACTGTTGCCTTGACAAAGGTTGGAATATATTGTGAAACATCTCAGGACTTATGATCTACTCCTTGGTGCACATCTTCTTGAGCCTAGATATCATCAGGCTGAGTAAATGCATTATCAGTTTAGAATTTCTACATTCCAAGTCCAGTCTGTCCCCACCTCTGCAATCTGTTATTCTTATATGGTTCCAATTTATCTTGCCCTTTATAGATCTTTGGTATAGATATGAAATAAGCTTATGTACTTTTGAACTCTATCCTGGCTCCTGATTTCTTGTTCCTGAAAGTCATACTTTCAATAATTTTCTAATTTAAACCCCATTGATTGCAGTTTTGGAGTATGAAACAACTCATAACCTATAGATCACTATGTATCATCAGTTTTTATCATCATTATAAACATTGTTTCCATATTCATATAAAATAGAAAGCAGTTAATCTTCAACTGCTTAATTCTTAAGGATCAGAGTTTAATCAGAAAGTTCAATCTTTATACTTTTAGCAAGAAGCAAAATAATTTATTTATACTACTACTTCCCTTCTAAGGATTTTTGATTATGAAAATAACATATCAAGTAGAATAAAGATTAGTGCTTTAAAATAGTTTGTATAGTTTCTCTCAAGTCAGTGTTCTCTGGATATGTTAGACTACAGTTCTACAACCCCCAGTGTTGTTCTAACAAATACTTTTAAACAAGAATTGTAGGAATATTTAAAATGACAGGATATATGGGAAGCAACCAGTCCAGCAAATTCTTCCTGAGATAATTAGCCTTAACTGAACATGTGATCTCTTCTTGACCCTTCAGATTGAAGTTATTAAGGTCACTTTCATAGTCTCCTGTGAATATGCGACCATCTATCTCACAATCTTATTTGGGACAATAACATAAAGAATACACGTCCTAGAATGTATGCTTTGGAATGAAAGCCATCTGTTAAGCTTCACTTCCTGTGAAGCTTCTGGTGCATACTCATCTCTAAAGAAACAATCTAAGTTAGGAAGAGGAAGTCATTGCAATTTAAACTGTGAGGGCTGCATAGCCCACAAGGGAACAACATTCTCCTGTGGTGTTTGCTTTGAAATTAGTTCTGGAAAGAAAATATTCTCAGGGAAACTTGGTCTAAGGCAAAGTATATGCCAAAGAGTACTAGTTAATTTTTTTTTTTAATGAAATAAAAGGCCAAGGCTTTTGCGGGAGTGGAGTTTACAAAAAGCTGTTTTCAGAGAACGGTTGTGAGCATCTCTTTATTTCCTTATTAAGGGATACATTGACTTTAACTAGTTCATATAAAACTGACATTGCTTTCCTGTGTAGGTAATTATCACTGCTGTTACTTCATTTGATATATTTCTTTGCTAGCTCTATATTTACTAATGATCCCCTTTTATAAATTATAAGAATTACAATCTGATAAGATATTTCAGATATCTCTGGGAGCTGCATCTAAAGCATTTGGAGATTGCGTGTAATTGGGCCCATCTTTTATCCGACAACTATGCTTGTTAAAATATTATCGCCACTGCAGAGTCCCGAAATCAAACTTATAATCAAGAAAATTAAAAGCTGAAGTATTAATCGACTTTAGAATTGCTGGACAATTTAGGAGGCTGAAAACTGTAAGCAATGAGCTACTTCATATGAATAAATTAATTATCTATGACTTTCCCCCCCCCAAATTATAACTGCAGTAATCCTTAGCAGCATAAATAACAGTCAAATATCACAGCATTTGTCATAATGTCTGAAAAGTACAGGTAAATGAAAAGGAAAAGGTTTCCCCTGTCTAGTCCTGGCCCCAGATAAGTTGGGCCTTGTGGTGCTGTGAATGGGGCTAAGTGTCAGACGAAGTCAGGGGAATTTGGCAGGGGTTGCAGAGGTACTGTGTTCTGGACTGAGGTGGGTGGATGTCTTTCTGAAATGGTGGATAAGAGGAAGCTAGTGGAATTTTGCAGGGGTTGCTCAGTTACAGTGTTAGTGCCCGAGGTTTGTGGATGTCTTTAGGAAATGTGTGTTATAGATGAGCTAGCCCGTTCAGGGTTCCTTGATTTCCTTGCAGCATAACTCTTTGTACTCCAGGCTACTACAGGCAGGGAGATCAGAGCAATGGATCTTCAAACTTGAAGGTCTATTTTGTCATACATGGTAGACTTGTGAAAAAGCAAAAAACAAAAAACAAACCCCACCCATAGGTACAATACATATGATGATGTAGAGAAGTTTAAAAAATAATATTTCAAATGAAACTGGAATTTTCCTTATTAGGACTTATAGACAGTCCTTAGAAAAGGCTCATGGACTATTATTTTTATATATTGTAACTACAATGAGGTTTTTTTTTGTCAAATGTGGGAAAATCAGGAAGTCAAGCAATTCAAATTAATATAAAGATTTATTGCAACCTTATGCTCTCTACAAGAATCTGAACTACTAACAGTTAAAGCATTTAGGCAGTAAATAAGAGTCAATGAAATTCAAGGCAGGCTAGACTTAAATCTCTTCTTGTGGGCAAGAAGGAACTCAAGACTGAGGACACATTTGATCCCTTCTTTAGATTTTGCTTGGTCATCTCCTAGAGTTACTATATGCACAAAGTCAGATGATGTAACTATACTGTTTGTTACAAAGACCTTGAGAGACAAGGCAAAGAAAGGCTACCTAAGGGAATGGTCACATAAGAGAGAGCATAGTCTAAATGAATGGAGGAGAAAGCTGTTGAGAAGGACCCCGCTCTTGCTTCTTAGCTTGTAAAGGAGATGATGGGATCTTTGTGCTTTCAGACTTGCAGGATTCTGATAATGTAGTCTTACAGTAAAGTAGAGCTGGCTTATCAGGTCATGATTCCTGATAGATCTTATATGTCTGATAGAAAGTATCTGTTCTCTTAGAGCTTCACAAATAATTTAATTTGATGGAATCCATAGATGTGTTTATTAATTATAAATTAACCTGAGTTGGACACAACATTTTAACAATAAAGAGACACCAGAAATGTGAATTATATAATTTTGGTGTTAAGATTCCCGTCCAATCAGATTCAATCATCCTCTTTTCTTTTTCTTGTTGCCATGGCACCCTCTATTGGTTCTATAGTGACAGTTAAACAGTTAACAGGGAAATAATAACTTGTTTATTATAATCTGTGGGAAATCCCTCCAAAGACCACCATATGGAAAAGAGAGGCGGTTGCAGATAATTGCCTTTAGAAGGTGTTTTGGCCACTGGAGATTTTGGAAGGTTGTCTGAAATGACAGTTTCAATAAGAAATGGAAGCCTTAAAGATGATCATTCACTGTCAGGAATGTTTCTTTTATGACTTAAGCAGTGACACTCAGCTGGAGCTAGGTCACAATTAGAGGTGAAATTCTGCAGGTTCTAGGCAGGTTCACTAGAACCAGTAGTAAATTTTCTAAGCAGTTCAGAGAGCTGATTGTTAGAAGAAATCTCCTTTTGTTTTTTTCACTTTACAGGGTTAATCCTGAAGGAAGGCAGGAAAAAAACATTCTGGTGTTATTTCTAGTCTAATCTTTATTGCCCTGCTTATAGAAATTGCCCACCCAGTCACATGAGCCCCCAACTACTATCCACATTGGATGAAAAATATTTTCCCACTTCTTACACATGCCTATGGTTTAGGTAAGTGGTAGTGAACTCTTGGCATGTAAGCCAGAGGTGGCATGCAGAGCTATCTCTGTGGGCATGTGCGCAATCACCGCACCTCAGCTCCATTGCATTTGTCCTTGGAATATCCCTACAAATGACAAAACAGAAGCAAATGGAAGAAAAATTTCTCACCTTTTACTCGGCATCCCACTAGCCAGAAGGTTTACAGCTGTTAGCCATGCATGCACACCCAGCCAATTGGACTTCTGATTTATAATGCACATGAATTCTGGCCAGCTGGCATTCCGGTTTCCGGTGCAAGAATGTGCCAGCAAACTGCATATGGAATTTCCAGCAGGCACACTCAAGTTTGGGAAGGCACTGCCTAAAAGGTTTGCCATCACTGATTTAGGTAGTAAGAATACTAAAATGTTAGATGATTCATAAGATTCTTTTTTATATTTAAATGCATAACAAGCAAGTATTTTTATGATTGCAATCACTTTTTCCAGAAGGGGAGAAAAGAGCAAATGAGCATCAATGAGTAGAGGGCATGTCAAAAAGGTGACTGTTGGAACAAAGACATGTTTGTCAGAAACTTTCTGAATGCGATTTTGTCACACTTCAAAGAATCAAAGGTCCAGCTGAGATGTAGAACTAGCAAAACCACTCCTGTTACGATCTCCATCCTTAATGTCCTTTCTTTGCAGAGAGTGCATTCATGTACGGCCAGTTTCTTCAGAGGGGAACTTCCTCGACAAC
>JAEANM010005022.1:0-13021 GCA_017656035.1 Myanophis thanlyinensis
CAGCCATGCTGGCTCAGGAATTCTGGGAGTTGAAGTCCACGAGTCATGAAAGAGCCATAATTGCCCACCCCTGCCCTAGTCTGATCATCTGTAGATGCAGATACACATAAGTACCTACTGCATATATACTTGTTCTTCAGCCCATAAAATGTTCAGTCATCAGCATCTCATTTATTTTATTTGTATCCTGCCTTTATAAAAAATTTTTTTACAAACTCAAGGAGGCAAACATATCTAATAATTCTTTTCCCTCCTATTTTCCCCTGTGAGGTGAGCTGGGCTGAGAGAACATGACTGGACCAAGGTCACCAAGCTGGTTTTCATTTTCCATCCCGTGCTATAACGTTAAAATTAGGCAGAGAGATCGTGAGTAACACCAAGTCACCCACTAAACAATGTGACGAAGGAGCCATTTGTATCCAAGTTTTTCATTTCTGAAGCACAGTCTCACTGTGTAGCCCACTGAGAATTATCTTTTGCATATGGATTTAATAACGGGTTTATTCATTTATATGGTACTTAAATCCCTCTTGCCTTTATTGTACATTTTTCTGTTTCTAACCAGAACCATGTTGACGATTGATTCTGGTTTTTGAATTTGAGGATTAGTTCTAATTAAGGATAGGAAAATTTTCTATCACTTTTAGAACCAGCAAAGGCACATATGTAATCAATAAAAGATACTATTCAATCTCTGACCCTAAAACAAGGAAACCAAATGCGGCTTAAAAGTGAGTTGTCCTATCCTCCACCAACCTCTGCTGATGAGCACTGGTCATGTAAGTAAAGTATGATGAGGGAAAGCTATGTAAAAATGTTTAGAAGCATCCAACCTTCAAAAACACAATCACAACAAAATCAACGTCTGGTTTGAAACAAGCCCTAATAATTATTGAAAGGTAATTTTTAAGTTTCAGCTGGAAAGACGGCAGCCTCTGTTTGAACCGGAGTGCCACGCGATGGGGTGATCTCCTATCCTTGCCCCAGCTCCTGCCAACCTAGCAGCTCAAAAGCATGCAAATGTGAGTAGATAAATAGGTATCACTTTCATGGGAAGGTAACAATGCTCAGTGATGTCATGCTGGTCACATGACCATGGGAATGTCTTCAGACAGCACTGGCTCAATGGCCTTGAAATGGAGATGAGCATCGTCCCCTATAGTCAGCAATAACGAGCGAAGTAAAATCTGCTGGGATTCCTTTACCTTTTTGTTTTATTAATAAAAACAACTGCAGCCACAAGTTATAGTTAAAAATACAATTGTGTGCCTATTTTTAAAATGGTTTTTGTTTCTTTTGTAAGCCTTGACTCCCACAGTGGAGATTTTTTGGGAGGGGGGGAAACAGCTGGGGATGAGGCCGAGCTGAAGTGCCATTAATGAAATATTGCCATCTCTGCAGGAGCTCAGTGAGATATAATCACTCCATCTGGAAGGTCTGTGATAGTTTTGAGTCTGGTTTTAATCGCATAATGAAAAAACCTATAGTTCAAAGGAGCTAGAGAATCTGCATTCACAAGGATGGAGTTGACAGATTTATCTACCACCAAATATTATTGTCAAAATATTAATCATTAGGTTCAGTCATAATATAGTAGAAAGTTCAAGGACAGTTTATTATTTCAAAATCTATACCATGACATTTCTGTCATTAGCTCCTCCTGGTGTCATATTGCGCTCATGTGAATCTTTATCTGCCTCAGAAAAAATATTTCTCAAGATTGTAGTAAATCTTAATATCTTCTCTGGCTTTACAAACCACCTCTGGCATTTGATATATAAACTGTAAATCAGCTTTCACTCCTTTTATATGGAAATCAAAACTTGAATTGCCTATGGAATACTGCACAAATCTCAAGGAATGGTTTTTCAACAAGATTTTGGAAATGCAGGACTGTGGGCTGCCTGAACAGGGCCAGTATTGTATGCAATAAACTCCCTGTGAATGGAGAATTAATGGAGCCCATAACTCAGTAGTCAATCACCAGGTTTGCATAGAGAAAGTCTTAAACAGTCTCTGACCTCATCAATTTAAAAAGGATCAGATGAATATGAAGAGCCCTGCTGAGTCAAACTTAATGTTCACCTAATACAGTATTTTCTTACTCAACTGGCCAATCGGTACTGTTGGGAAATCCAAAAGAGGACAGCAGCATCTCCCACCCACAATTATTCATGAGCAATAAGCAAACAAGAAGTGATTGTAAGAAGTATACATATATCTAGTATGACTAGTATCTGTGAAAGACATTATTCATAAGTTTTCCTCATCTTCTTTAAAGCCATTCAAAGTTGTAGCATTTTCTTAATGACTTCCTTAAGTTAACTATGTGCTATGCAAATTGCTTAGTTTTATCTGTTCTGACTCTCCCATCCTTACCTACTTTTAATGTCTCCAGAATAAACAAGAAAAAAGTCTTTTTCTTACCGCTGAGATGATGAAAAACCATTGCAATTCTAAGCCAACAATTTTGTGCTAGACGGAGAAACAACAGGCAGCTTCCTACACAGAACCTATAGGAAGGTGTAATGGGGATTCAAGAGCAGACCTCACAGGAGAATTTAATAGAGAGAGACTGCTGATTTCCCAACGCAGCTTTATTATCACTTCATTCAGGCTACCAAATAATCCCAATTTATACCCATGAAATAAAAATGGAGGAAAACGTTTTCCTTTTTGAAATGAAGCTGTGCCTCTTTCTTTCAGAGATTGGTATGAATGAATGTTCCTCTAGCTTTTTTTTTTTTTTTTTTTAAAGGATTTTCCAAACTCATGAATGAGGAAGGGAACTGAACCTTCTGTCCTGTCCTGCCAAAGGCTACTTTTGTCTTTTGCTTTCTAAAGGCTACTATGAAGGGCCGGCCAGCTTGGATGTCATCAGTTCCCAGAAACGCCCCTCCTCTCCTCTACAGGCATTTCAGCAGCCGTGTGCGCTCAGGCGTGCAACTTTTCTGGCCTGTGTCCATGTTAATTTTCTACTTGATGGCACACAAATCGAAATCTGGTCTGGAGGAAAGCTGATCAACTCACTACATGGTAATTAATTCACAGTAAAGACAGGCAGTTCTGCAAGGTGTCACTGCCCTCCCCCCTCTACCATCCTGCAGCAGAGATAAGATGTCATCATAACGTAAGAGATGTAAATTTTGGGTATTCTTGCCCATCTCCAAATTTACACACACGATACAAATGCAATTCTTCCAAATGGAGCTGGCCTTGAGTTCCCTACAAGGGCATGAAGGTGTTTACGAAGAAGATGAAAATCTCAGAGCCCCCACAAGAGGAAGAACACCTAAATTTCCTTTCAATGGTGAAGGAAGAACAGACAGGAGAACACGGCCTGATAACAGGGAACCTGGGTCGGCCATTTTTTTACTATGTAATTCTATATATCCCTGCTCTTAAGGCTGGATAAATACCATGAAGCATGTTATCTTTAATCTTTTCAAGAAGATAGAGGATTGGTAAAAGTGGAGTTGGGCAATAAATTATGTGTGAGCCAGGAGACAAGAAAAAATGAGATTGCTCCTACAAAGCTCCTCCAACTTACCTCAGTTCATTTGCTGGAGGGAATCTGTTTCCAGATAAAAAAAAGTCAATAAAAACAGTTTGAGATTCTGGAAATAGGCTCTAAACTCTCAGATATTATTTAGCTATCTACGAAACAAATAGAAAACTGCTCTCCCAAAAGGAAAGAATGCCTAATCCACCACAAACTTGGTTTTTCCTATCAGTTTATGCAACATTTCTGAAGCATTCTGTACAGCTAAAACAAAGGATTATTTTTTAAAAAAATTAAGTGGCACTTTACATCTTGATTTCCTACGAAAAGTCAGAAACTGCCATTTCAGACACATAAACATTTGGAAACAGAAATTAAGATTTTTGGGTCAAAGCACTGAGGAGCTTCAATGGGTCAAAACCAAAGCAATTCCTCCTGCCAATCTGGTATATTACTCAATCTTGGAAGATCAAGCAACACGTTCACAATTAAGTAAGTTCTTCCATTTATCTTTGGCTCTTGGAGACAATTGCTGATGAAGGACAAGGAAAAGGAGATAGAGTGAGGAGGGACAGCGTTTTGGTTGCTAAGGTCATACAGCCCACCTTTTCAGGTGAGAACAATAGAGGACTGATTGGCCAAACATGAAAGAACTGAACAAGCATCTAGAATGTAAAATTGAAAAAAAAAATCTTTAGAAAATTGAGTCAGGGCTGCTCAATAAAGCAGCCTACTGCCCCAACGTCTTTCTCCTGTTCCTTCCACCATTAGTGTCTACAAATGGTTCAGCCGCTGCTCCAGGGTGCCGATTAATGGTCCAAGTTTTAGCTTGTGTATGTGTATATGCAATATATTTTTGGGAGAAAGTTGTTTGTATGTTCTGCAAGAACAGCAGTAGCAGCTTTTACCAACCGATGCTCTCCAGATAGGCCGGAATCACAATTTTAAGGCTTTCCAGTCAAACATACTAGCCAAGCTGGCTGAAGAATCTGTGAACTACAGTATGTTCATAGCATAACTAGACAGCACCCAAATTAAGAAAGGTTGGCCTATAAGCAAAACCATGGATTGATACAACTGAACCTACCTTTAAGCCTTTCCGTTTGCCAGTACCCTTTGGATGTAGTCTAGCATCATGTTTCCTAGAGGGAGTAGCTAGAAGTCTTGGAAAGTCTACAAAGGAACTCCAAAAATGCTTCTCCTGTTGATGTTCCCAAGAAGCTGTCCTTGTTTTCTCAGAATATAAAGGTTACATCTCATCATCACAGAGAGAGGACTTGGAACCTTAGTCTCCCTCACTTCAACCTTTCTCACAGAGCTGTTCTTGTGAGGGTAAAGCTAGGAAAGACCATCAATACGCCACCTTCACATCTCAGAAAAGAATAGGACATAAAGGTAATAAATTAAGGTTTTATTCTCTGAACTTGACTATTTTCTTTTCAAAGATATCCGAGTTAATAATATCCTTTGCATCTATCAGCAGAAAGTTATCATTACTAGCTGTGCAAAGAAAGGATTCTGTCCTGAATACTCTGCCAATCACTTCAATGGATGGACCCAAAGTTCTATAATTGTATCTTATATAGGAGCCATGGTGATGCAATGGTTAGAAGTATTGCAGGCTGACTCTGCCCACAACCAGGGGTTGATCCTGACTGGCTGCCAACCCCAAAAGAGCCTGTTGGACATTTTTTCTCTCTTCACTTTCATTTTCTCTCTTTTCTCTTTCATTTCCTTTTGGGACTTCCACACTAGAAGTGGGAATGGGAGGAGGAAGGGAGCATAGATAGTTGCTTGGGGTGATATCAAAATAACATTCTTTCCCATGAGAACCAAGGACGTTTCATCAACACCTGTGGAGGAAGTGTTTGAGGGTGGCCTGTTGGTTCAACCCTGGTGGGATTGGAGGAAGTAGTTGCATGTGACACCTTGGGAGGAAGTAACGACAACTTTAATTTGGAAGGGGAAAACGCGGGAATTCAGATTCAGGTTTTCCCCAGATGTGCCAATATGATGTCTCAAATAAAATTATGCTTTGCGGAATACACTTGCTTGGCATTTTAATTTTGAAGGAGATGTTACTTGGAACCCTGACACTGGCTGGAGGTTGACTCAGCTTTCCATCCTTCCGAGGTTGGTAAAATAAGGACCCAGATTGTTGGGGGCAATATTTGAAAACTGCGCAGAGTGTGCTGTAAAGCATTATGAAGCAATATACGTTTAAATGCTGTTATTACTGCTATTATTTTACTGTATGATAGAATGAAAAAGCCTTTTCTCCAGCCATTATAAAGCTCCATATTTCAGATGTCTTATAAAATCTCATTTTTAAAAACTTAACTTCCATTACTCATTAACTCTCCTAATATTTTTTTAATCAGCTGCCTTTTTAATGATTATTGCTAACTGCTTTAGAATTGGTGATGATGAGAAGGGATACCGTATATACTATAAATACTTTTAATAAATAAACGTTGAGAATGCTAGAATATCACTTTAGCTTTTATGGATGTATCTCCAGCTTTAAAGATAGTAGCTACTGAAACTGCATGAAGATGGAACCACCCTCAGGAAGTTTTGGCTGTTATGTGTGAAAAGCCCAGTTCACATGCTGTCAGATTCCACATGATGGCAGAATCAGGGTGATGTACTGGTTAAGGTGTTGGACTAGAAGTGGGAAAGTCAGATTCTATCTAAACCAGGGGTCTCCAATTTTGGCAACTTTAAGACTTGTAGACTTCAAAGAATAACCTGAGAAGCTAAACATACATTGTAACTGGGTATTATTTTATTTTATTACCTGCTGCTTGTTATTTTTAACATTCCATTAAACATAAGTTTGTATCGAGTTTTGAGATTCTTTGAATGCAATGTTCTAACCTCACAAAACAGGTTAGACTTGTCTTTTCCAAATGAAACAGTACAGCCTAAATATTCTCCTCTCCCCATCAACCATACAGTATCTTCTAAACACCAATCTTTAGAAACAGCTTCTGTGGACTCATTAAACAAAAGCTGCTCCAAGAAAACAATAGCTCTAGTTGCTGGCAAATAAATTCAGCCTTTGTGAAGCTGACATGCAGGTGTGAAACCATTGCAGGTTGCCTGTGGTCAATTAATTTAGGGTGGATTTTAAAAAAAAAGGAAAGTAGCCTTCTTAAATGCCAGCATCTAAATGTGGGGAACAGCAATCCCAAAGACAACATCCTTCTGTATCACCATTTGTATCAAAGACTGGTCAACAGTGGGCAGAGAAAGTTGCACTTTAGGTTCACAGCCAGCCAAAATATATAAACATAGATGGGAATCGAAGCTCGGTGATTTGTTCAATTTATTCTAAGCACACATTTTTCTTAGCACAGACTGCTAAGAACCCAAACTGCAGTTGCGTGGCAGGTGGCACAGACAGCAGCAAAATTTCATCAGTGACTGCCAGAAGCTTCCACCGGAGCGCCCGTTCTTAACTATCTTCTGATTTGATTCATTTCAAGCTCAGTTAGTGTAGTGACAGGGTTATAATGTACTCAGTCCCTCCTTCATGGCAGGATTCCTTAAGGTCTTGTCTGTTCATGTTTCTCTTTTTCCTTCTTCACCACCCTGGATGATCTTGCCTGAGAGGACTGAGGTAATTTTAGAGAGGTTTCTTGCCATCACCAGTGTAAGGGTTTGGGGTGGGTGTGCTCTGGAATAGGAAGGGGGTTTAAGATGGACATTGTTCAGGGTCTTATCTTGTGTTATTTTAAAATGGGCTTGTGGTCCAGTGGAGAAAACTATGGGAAGATGAACTTGATGTTGGATTGGGATAGAAGAATTGCTTCGGCAAGAGAGAGGCAAAGGTGGAAGTCATTTATTAGTCCAGAATGTTCTGTCCCCTTTCCCTGCCTTCTCTGGGGGTGGAGGGGGAGGGGAAGACAGCTTCCCTGAAAGATACACAACAGAATCATATACCAAGTTCTCCTTTACCTAAGTTGGCAACTGATTGCCAAGTAAGAGTACTAAATTGGTACAGAGTGAAGTTTTAAGCAGTTAATGCATTTTTCAGCTAGCTTATCAATTTTAATTTGGTTTTTCTATGTGTACAAAATATAGATATGTGGTGGGCTGACAGAAAAGCTTCCTGTCTTGTTGAGAGGTGGGAGAAGTCGTCAGAAGACGACTCTTTAAAGTGCCTTTTGATTTCTGTAACATTTCTATTATGAGCAGGGTATTTTAATGGATAAGCAGAGGCGTGTGGCGCTCACGTGAGGTCCGAACTATTTCTTTTAAATCCTTTATGACGTATAAAGAATAAGAAAACATTCTACTTTCCTATTAAATAGTAAAAAGCAATATGCCAACATAGAATTAAAAAGGAGAAAATCCTGCATGCCCTATTTTTTGGCAAGATCAGAAAAGCAGCAGTAATCCATCCTGTAATATCAATAAGCTTGAAAGAAATCAAAACACCCTGCTTGAGATATAAATGTTAAATAGTGTGGCTGTGCATTCTTTCAAAATTATTTGGAAGAAATGTTAGCTGAGAACTGCAATCCCAATGCACCCGGGAAAATCTCAGGATAGGAAATGCATTGAGTTGGATCTTGAGGCAGAGATAACTAAAAAATGTGTCTTTTTTGTTTAAGTTTAATCCATCCTTCCTGTCCTAAAGACCAATGTACATATTCCTCTTTTCCATTAAAGAAATTTTATTTGGAGTAATTTTAGATGTACAAATCAAATCAAATATTGGAAAGAATTTCAAAAAAAGAGACATATGAGCAATGCAGCATTAGTCAAAATATACATGAAAAAGCTTAAGAGAGCTTCGTAAATTTATCAAAGACAAGAAAAAAAATGATGAGGTAATGATGATGAATTGAGCACATGCTATTAATGTTTCCCACCAAGTGAAAGAGAGACATGGAAATATACTTGTATAAATACACCCTGGATAAAAAATCATGGCTTACAGTAACAAGCCATTTTATATAATACAGGTAAATCCTCAAAGTATGAGTTTGTTTAGTCACTTTTGAAGTTACAACAGCACTGAAAAAAGTGACTTACAACTGTTTTTCACATTTACGACAATTGCAGCATCCCCAGGTCACGTGATCAAAATTCAGACACTTGGCAACTGACTCATATTTATGACGGTTGCAGCATTCTGGAGTCATGTTATCATCTTTTGCTATCTTCTGACAAGCAAAGTCAATGGGGAAACCGGATTCACTTAACAATTTTGTTACTACCTTACCAGTTGCAGTGATTTGCTTAACGATGGTGTCAAAATAGGTAGGTTGTAAAGTGGCAAAAAGTGCTTAACAAATGTTTCATTTACAACAGAAATTTTGGACTCAACTGTGGTTGTGAATCAAGGATTACCTGTATTGCCAGGGATGCTGGCAATTGCTGACGACATGCGAAGACCAAGTGGAATCTATAAATGATCTTCTTAGGACTTGGAAAATTTTTCTACAAATTACACCAGGGGTGTCAAACTCAATTTCATTGAGGGCCACATCAGAGTTGTGCTTGACCTTGGAGGGGCAGGGGCGTGGCCAGGGTGGGTGTGGCCAGCTCGACATCACTTCTGTTGGGAGCACCTGTGGTGGCCGGAGAGCTCTGCCAGCGAAAACAGGTTCCCAAGCTCTGTTTTCAGCTGGGATGGCCTCCTGCAAGCCTCTGCCAATGAAAACGGAGCATGCAGCCCTCCCAAGCTCCATTTTCACTGGCACAGGCTTGTAGGAGGCTGTCCCAGCCGAAAATGGAGCTTGGGAACTTATTTTCACTGGCAGAAGCACCGTGAGTTAGTCCTTCGCTGTTTCCAGTGTGGCCCCACGGGCCAGATCTAACCCCCAGGCCTTGAATTTGACATCCTTGAATTACATCATTTGACCTAATATGTTATATCCTACATCTTGATCTGCCTCATCATCATCATGGACTTGAATAATCTCAAAAAAGCACCATAAATGAAGTTTGTGGACTCAGAAAGTAACAAGTGGATCCTGTGGATTTGCTCACCTTTCCATGTCATTTTAAATGGCCTTTATCTACAGAGTTTCTGCCTGGTATTTCACCCTTCCACTATAGAAAGTACAATTTGGCTTTTGGTGTCACACACACACACCCGCCACCCCTTTTCATACCTTTATCAAGCCTGATTTTTGTGAAAAGGACAGATGGAAGCATTTGCTTTAGGGCAGAAGTCAGGTCTCCATGTAACGCTAAAGACCATGAGGTCTTCCAAGAAATTTCTTCAAAAGATATGGCTTTAAATGGGGGGAAGCTCCCACTTCTAGAAATGCCTTCTCTATCAGATTAATTAATTTGGCAAAAAGGATAAGAATCTGTTTGAAAGACTGGAAATCCTACATGGACTTTTTGTTGAAAGAAGAAAAGACTGAAGTGATAATTCAGAGATTATAAAATGGGATGAAGAGGATGGGGAAGAATTGACATTATCATTACTCAACAGAAAAAGGGTGGAAAGCATAACTATATATTTTGTTTTCACTTTTTTGGTTTCCTTTTTAGCTTCCTTTCCATCTCTATTTTGCTGTGTGTGTGTGTGAGGGAGGGGGGAGAGAGATATCTTAATCAAGTCTGCAGCAAGAATGATTCCCAACTGAGGTAGAAGTGAGAGTCTGTATCTTCTAAAGTACATCAAGCTTTCTAAAGACTGCTTGGAGGCTTCTCCACAATATCATCTTATGCATTTCATGCTGCTTTAAAATATGCTCTTAAACGCTCTTTAAGCGCTTCCTCTCCTTTGCTTCTTTGTAATGAAAATGAGAATAATCAGCAACAACAAAAAAAATAGCATTTCTTTAGTATATCTGAAACAGTTTGAGGGTGAGTGAAAATGTGACCAAGAGAAAATTAGAGAAGTTGCTAAGGATGGGAAACCCCCTGCTCTTATTTTGCCTTTTGCTTTTTAAGTGTGCAAGACATACCCTGCACCGTATGAACTTCCATGAATAAAGATTAAACTTCTCATCCTTCTTCCTTGACTGATTTCTTTATTGTGCTACCAGAGAAGCCCCAGTTTTCTCATGTACTGCAATGCAACAAAGACTGGTTGCTTGGAAAAGATTGGCAATCAGATTTTCAATTTTTTTTATCTTGTCTTTATTATTTTTATAAATAAACTCAAGGTAGCAAACATACCTAATACTCCTTCCTCCTCCTATTTTCCCCACAGCAACCTTCTGAGGTGGGTTGGGCTGAGATAGTGGCTGGCCCTAAGTCATTTAACCAGCTTTCAAGGCAGGACTACAACTCACTGCCTCCTGGTTTCTAGCCTGGTGCCTTAACCACTAGACCAAACTGCCTCTTTAAAAATATCACCTTTCCTTTCCCAAAGTTAAACTCCTAAAACATCCAGAAACTGGATAATAGAGAAAAGTACTATTGCTTATACTTTTTTCTTCAGGCCTTCTCCTGACTATCTTATTCTTTGACACATTTAAATTTATTTTGGATCCCCCCCAAGAGTATTAACCCCTGGGTTGAATTTATGAATAGGTGAACAATACAATGCACACTTAATGGGGACTCCCTTTCCATTCCTTCCTCCTGCAACCCTCTTTTCAATTTGACTTTGAAGAGTTCATCACCATCTTCACCAGAGTGTGACTACTGTGTGTAAATCTATGATTGTATCAGCAAATTGATGTAACTTTCAGTTTAGTGCAGAACTAGGAGTAATTATCAAAAAAAAAATTCTGTGCAAAGTATAGGAATTCCTCGGAATTAGGAGGATACAGGATATGGTCCCTAGATAGATTTGAACTATAGTACCTCTCTCTTTAGAAAATAAATAAGCACATCAGGAGTATGATACATATAACCAAACAGGATATTACTAGAGAGCAATTCCCATAAACTTTCCCAACTGGTTATGCTGTCCAGAAACAAAACTAGATAGAGCTGCCTATCCCCAATTTATATAGTCTGAAGAGCAACATTTGGGGGTGGTGTTTATCAGTAGCTGGAACTATACATTTTTTCTGATCACAGCTGGAATGTCAGTTGAGACCATCCTAGAGAGGGAAAAAGCAACCTCACAACATGCCCTATATATATCCTGCTGATTTAAAAGACATTCAAATTCCAATGGACCTTGTGGGGTAGTCAAAATTTCCACATAAGACAATTGCACGGAAAGTAAATTAAAGAAACTGTTGATTCCAGTTATCTGATCTATATTTCATAACGTAAGTCTTCTCCTGAAAGGATGAGCATGTGAAAAAACAATAGGAAATCTCATCAAACCATAGATCCTCTGTGCAAACATGTTACTGTTTTTTTTTTCAATAGCAAAATGCTCCCTCTGTCACAGACAAAGACTCAGCTAACCAACACTTTCTCTCCCATTCACCTGTTAACAAAGGAGGGTACATACTTACACAGTTGCTAGTAGTTTTATTACCTGAAATGACAGCTATCTTCCATGAACCATGCTCTTCCTTGGCAATTCTCTCGGCTTCCTCCATGAGCAGCATCCCAAATCCCTAGAAAAGAAATAGTACAGAGGCAGGGAAATATAAGTTTCCAGAATTCAGGGAGTTCATAATTTAGAAATATGCTGGCAGAACATGCGTCCTTTCCAGACTCCATTTTTGCTGGCAGAGGGCTGCAGGATGTCGAGCTGGCCTATGCCCACCCCAGCCACACCCACTCAGTCCTCTGAGGTCAAACACAACCCTGATGCAGCCCTTAATGAAATCGACACCCCCGACTTAGAAAGTAGTATGGTAAACTATGGAGAGGCAGATAGGATTGAGGAAAAGGGGAAAATGATGAAAAATAACTCAAACATTTCCTTGTTTTTCACAAATACACCAGCTCCTATGGGACAGCTGCACTGATCTGTTACAGGGGAAAAAAAACCCAAACAAACCAAAAATCCAAAGGAGAATGTTGAGACATCCTTTATCAGCACAACACATGTGCCTCTGAATTGGTACATGGATGCCCACTATGTTAGCTTGCAAGTTTGTCTCTAGAGATCCTACCATGCATAGAAAGAATGGGAGCATGATGGATAACATTGACACCTACAGAACACGAGCAACTGAAATAGATGATACAATATTTAGTATTAGCAAATAATGCTGCCTACAGCACGGTTATGATTCAGGCTCCTAATCTAGTCTGTATTTTCTCTTTCTAAAATTATGGTATGAAAGCCTCATTTGAACAAAGCCATGATGGATGTCAGAAGGTCAGGATCTATGGGCAGTATGGCAGGGTGAGATGCCCTGATTGGGACAGAAATGCCAAGTAATTTGAAAGTTAAAGCTTTTTCCATATATGCTAAACCAGGCAAAGTGCCACATCAACCCCTAGAAGCAACTTAATTAAATGCCTGAGACCAGGCAAGTCTCAGTGTTAGTGAAAGTATATAAAAGGGATACGTTTGTTAAGACATGGAGGTTGTTTTGGGACTTCGCTGGTATTGTATTTGAACTGTCTGAATTGGAGATGGTATGTGAACAGAAGAGGAGGAAGAGGAGGAAGAAGAAGAGAATG
>JAEANM010005023.1:0-20083 GCA_017656035.1 Myanophis thanlyinensis
ATAAAATTATTATGAAAAAAAAAAGAAATAAAATTATACAAGGAAACCAATCTGGCTGATGTACACTTTTGAAAAACTACAAGATTAATGCAAAAAAAAAAAAATTGAGTTGACTTGACTATGAAACTTTTTCTTAGATATTGTACTGGTCTCTGATAACCCTCCAAGCAACATATGTTAAGGTGATTAAAAGTGGGATCACCAGCTAGAACAGGGGGTGTCAAACTGACAGCCCAGAGGCCAGATGCATCACACGCAGATCACACCCACCCTAGCTCTGCAAATGGGAAGAACACCATGAAGCATCACATGACAACAACGTGATGGTGAGTTTATCACCCATGAACTAGAAGCTGCTCCATAGAATTCCCATGTTTCAGAGTATAGGACTGTTGGGTTATTTTGGTATGATTATTCTAATTTTATGGACTCCAAAATCAAAAGTACACTTTACTAACCAGAGTGGTGACAGTGCACAGTTTCAATTATTCCATCCTCTTCATTCAGATGCCAGTTGAAAATTAAAGAACATTTATTATGATTCATTTTTATCATTGAAACAAGAAAGGTCATCCAGGATTTTATTGAGTTGAATAATTCAGACTAAGAAACTTTGCTCAGAAGAAGTTATTTTAAAGCATATCATTTACATTATTTTTAGATCACATCTATGAACAGACTGTAATATCGTAATGCCCTCTCACCTTTTATTTGCAGTGTAAAAATGTCACAATTTCTCCATGTACTCTGGATGTTTTCTGTGTTTTTATTTTCATTGTAAAAATGCAATATGCAATAAATCTGTGTAGGGCTGTAATGTGACTATTTTTGAACGTTTGCTACAAGGGAAAAAAAACCTTGATCTTTTCTGAGAAATAAGACTTAATGTAATTTCAGAACCCTAGGCAAAGTAAAATATTTCATTTGTTCATGATGGTTCCTAGAACTTTCTTTCATTCCAGAAGAAATCTCCACTGTCAAATAGCTATCAGTTCAAAGCTGTAGCATTTACACATTTGGTGGGAAGGAAGCAAAATTCCTTTGGATGCTAATTTCTCATGCTATTTTCCCTCACTTTACCCCCAAAGGACACCCTCCCCCTTGCACTTCCATTTCCAATTCCAATTTTGGCTTGTAACAAGGATGGTCTTACATTAGTTTTGACAACTGCATCTAGGCACACTAAGACACAATGGGTCAAGTAATTTGGGCGGTGGATCTCAGACATTGTGTTTTGGGATATGCTGTGGCTCAGGAAGAGTTACAGGAGCTGTTGTGGGATACTTTTTTATCTGTCTATGTGCTGTTTTAGTATTCCTCTTGAGTTTGTACAATGCAGTAAATAACATACCTTCTGGAGCTAGTTTGCTAATGACTGCTGTTTGAGTCTCCCTACCTTGACTACCCCTGACACACAAATCTTTCCAATTTTCAGTACTTCTACTTTCTCTGGGTCTTGTACTCTGCTTGTATAACCTCCAGAGGTTGGACACCAGGACTATAAGTTTATACTTAGAGACATGCAACTATAGAACAGTGAAGAGAAGAGAAAGAAACTCCTGCAAGTAGCATAATTTACATCAGGTTCTAAAGCAAGAATTTGTTATACTTCCCCCACTTCTGCTTACTGTATTTTTCAGTGTATAAAATGCACTTTTTCTCTCCCTAAAAGTGGGTGGAAATTATGGTGTGTCTTATACACCAAAACCAGACCATTTTTGGCCTCACAACCACCCCCATGCTTCTTGTATTCCCTCTCCCCAGCCCCCAGAGGCATTTTGCAGGCCTCCAGAAGCCTCTGCATGGTTCATTTTCTCCAAAAATGGGTGAAAAGTGGTCCTTTTTTTTTTTGCAAAAAAAAAGCCACAGGGAGGTTTCTGGAGGCCTTCTCTGGGGGCTGGGGAGAGGGAATACAAGATGTGCAGAGGCCAAAAACTTTTTTTCTTGTTTTCCTCTTCCAAAATCTAGTTGTGTCTTATACTCCGGTGCATCTTACACTCTGAAAAAGACGGTAAGAATCGGCAGCTAGCTAAATGTATTGCTACCAGAGGTGAAATTCAGTAGGTTCTAGCAGGTTTGCTAGAACTGGTAGTAAATTTTCTAAGCAGTTCGGAGAACCAGTTGTTAGAAGAAATCTCCTTTTGTTTTTTCCACTTTACAGGGTTAATCCTGTAAGGAAGGCAGGAAAAAAACATTCTGGTGTTGTTTCTAGCCTACTCTTTATTGCCCTGCTTACAGAAACTGTCCACTCAGTCACATGACCCCCCCAGCTACGCCTACCAAGCCACGCCCACAGAACCGGTAGTAAAAAAATTTGAATTCCACCACTGATTGCAAGGTCTAGTTCATTTATCTTGTTGACTCTCCCAGTTCACTACTGCCAAGTTTTCTAAAGTTCTGCTCTGCTATAAGGAAATTGTATTCTGCCGTGCCATTCCCATTAATGAATATGAAACATTAGCTGATTATGTAAAACTATTATTTCACCATCAACTGTATTCAAGTATAAAAGTCAATCCACTGTGACACTTTATGCTACCTTTCTCTTGCGTCTTTCACACACACACACACACGCACACCAAATATAAACAGAGGTATAGTAGATAATGTTTTATTTTTTTTCTTGAATTGGCTCATACAAGAATATTGTGCTGTTAGGTTACAGGAAGTATTAAGAGGTGAGGCTGGGAAAATACAATGTGTTAATTTGGTCTGTTCTCATTATTTTCTATATAGAGATTTCTGACATCATTAAAAAGCTAAAAAAAGAATAGATGCTAGAAAAATGTGACTTTGCAACACTCTTCTTCTAATTTGTAAGCTAAGCATCCACATACAGAGAACAACACACAAAGTTTCCAGTTATAGGCTTGAATTGCACTGATTATATTTCATGGAAGATTATTGTATCCAAGTCATATACACTCTGACATTCCACATTTGTTCTGGGAGAGCATGTCTCCCATCACTACATATTACAAAGTAATGCTCTAGTTCAGAGATAAGCAACCATGACCCTTTTATGATCTGTAGGCTGCATCTCCAGAGTTCCTGAGCCAGCCAAAAAATGAAAGACACCTGGTTTGCTTTTACTTTGCTTAGAGGCTTCATAATCTTGTTCCTTCCAAGTAGATTAAGCAAAAGTATAATACCATATTTGCAGGTCATGTTAAACATATATTACTAGGCTGCAGGGAATTCATTATGCCTGCTTGCTTATAGGTAGAGCATGTGGGTGAGCATGGGCACATTGCCATTAAGCCAGCTTTGTAACTTTGCATGACAAACAAATTGATCTGTAAAAGACAAGCAGCGAAGTCTTACTTGTAATAAATTTAGAATCCTGTAAATGTCATTCTAAGATTAGTGCTTTGTGTGTGTATGCATGTGTGGTGCTTCTAAACCATCAACATAACTTCTTGCTGAGAACAGTTTTATTCTGAACTTCAATATAGCATATGTAGCAGCAAATTCAGCTTGCAACCATGAAACTTATGCTATCTCTGAATTGAAAATGGTTGCCCAGAGATTCTTAATATCACTTGATTCCTGAAGGGAGTGCTACCTTTGCAAAAATTGCTGCCCAAACTATCTCTTACTAGATTGTAGCAGAGCTGATTACAGAATGGCTCTTAGTAATCTAGGAGAATTCTCAGATGACTGACAAGATTCCAAAAATCTTGAGGACAGCAAATGTCACCTACTTATCTTCAGAAATGGAAAACCAGGAAACTTTCCCCTTCTTGACATCTACAATACATTGAACAAGGACATCCTTTAACAGTTCATGAAACAATGTGTTTGTGAGTACTTGGATGGCATGCTATTAACTTGAATTTGTCACAAAATATGCTAGCCTAGCCTTACTTCTTTTAATAAGTTTAATTGCCTAGTACATCAGGAGAAGGTTATGGATGTAATTTACCTGAACTTTAATGGAGCCTTCAGTGTATAGTAGCACAGAGTTCAGATCATGGGAAGCAGCTGTTTACTATAGAGAGAAGAAATAGGCTGCGTTAAAACAACATGAAGATAAGTTTAAGCTAATATCAGAAGGAGCTTCCTGACTGTATGAATCATCATCTTACAGAACAAGCTACAATAAGAAGTTCTTCTACACTGGAGGTCTACCAACATAGGCTGATCATCTCCCAGAAATAATAGAATTCTTTATTGGCCAAGTGTGATTGGACACACAAGGAACTTGTCTTCGGTACATATGCTCTCCGTATACAATAAAGGAAATGGTACATTTGTCAGGAGTCATAAGATACAACACTTAATGATAGTAATGGGGTACAGATAAGCAGTCAAATCATACTAGGAGACAATAATCAATATAAATAGTATGGATACAAGCAACAAGTTATAGTCATAGTGGGGTGGGTGGGTGATAGAACAATGAGGATAATAGTAATGTAGTAGAGCTTTCATTGGACAGAAGATTGGATGAGAAGACCAACTTCCCCCACTTCAATACAATAAACACTATTATTTTTATTTTTTCCCTTTTATTAAGCTCTTATGAACAACTTAAGAACCAACATTAAAACATTTTTAAAACCAGAGGTGAAATTCAGCAGGTTCTAGCAGGTTCACTAGAACCGGTAGTAAATTTTCTAAGCAGTTCAGAGAACCGGTTGTTAGAAGAAATCTCCTTTTGTTTGTTTTTTCCACTTTACAGGGTTAATCCTGTAAGGAAGGCAGGAAAAAAAACATTTCTAGCCTAATCTTTATTGCCCTGCTTACAGAAACTGACTACCCAGTCACATGACCTCCCCAGCCATGCCCACCAAGCCCACAGAACTGGTAGTAAAAAAAATGAATTCCATCACTGTTTAAAACATCTATATATTTGATTACACCAAGAAACAGGTAACACATCTTCTAATAAAGAAGTGCAATGTGACACTATATAAGGTTCCTCTGGTGAATGTATTATGTGGCACAGAAGTGAAAAGAGGAACCTGGAAGCATAATGCCTATTTAGGTGGAATAGTTTGATTCCTTGTGTAAGATTATTATGTGTCGATTTTAGCTACTTCTAGTGCTTCTTTATAATATGGATCAGTGAAGGTTTAAGCGGATCCAGCCAGCTATAAAGTTTCTATTTTAGGAATGATTCTGAAAGAGTCATTTCAGTATCATGTATGGAATGTTCCTATAGCTGGATATAGAACTGTTTCCTCTGTTTTGTTTGAGGCTGCCTCAATAATTTGTTGCATCCCTGCTTTTTTGAACATTTGGACTGCTCGTTCTGCTGCACCATTTGAAAATTGGTGATGTTGCAGAAACAAGATATACTACATTCCACTCTGTCTCAGTAAAATGCAATGTGAATTTAGACCCATTATAATATATGAACTAGACCAAAAGAGGCAAACATTGCACAGCAATGCTAGCTCTGTTGCTAATACTGATGTTAGCAGATTACACTGCCAACATTTTGAATAATTGCCTGAAATCATAAATCTGTCTGCTTATTTCAGCATAGTTCACAAATACTTTTTCCCCCGTGTGCATGTTGCCCATGACAATGGATAAAGAGTGTTATAAGGAACGGATCTAAGCAAGACTCTGATGTACAAACTCTTCTATGTCATTTATCTTGCTCAAGCCATCCTAAGTAACCATGGCCCTTACCTGCTTCCTAAAAATACCTGAATGGCCCTTGTGGAGTTCCTGTAAGAATCTTTATCAGAATTTTGTCAGTATAATCATACAAATTCTCCAGATTTTGCAGCTCCATTCTCTTCTCAAAATAAGTCTTCATTATTTTGTCCTGAATTTAATTAATATACAGATCATGGGAACATAAAGGAGGCAGCAGGACTATTACTAGATGGAGTTGGGCTACTACAGAAAGATTCCTTAGTCTATGGGAGGGGAAAAGTGAAGAAAGAAGAACTCCACCTTAATCATGCTAAATCTATGTTGATCAGTTTTGGCATGCTTTGATGGTTCTGTTACATTACCCTACTAATAATCAAGTTCATTCCAGAAAGCCAAACGATGCTTGTTTCTTGGGTTCACCAGTTTTGCAGGGCTTGACATGCTTACCAGCTTCGGTGGTTTATTTGAACTGTAGCTGTGTAAGTACATGCTGATTAACAGTCTTAGCTTTACTGTTTGAAAAGCCTTTTCACATTTATGGTGCAATTCCAGTGAATGGTTGTATGCTACAACCCAAGTGATGCATGTAAAAGAATAGATTTGACAGGAATCATCCATGATAATTTAAGAAGACCTAAAATGATATTAGTTCAGTGTAGTTCAATTTATTTTCTGTGAGATGGAGGTCATGCTGATAAATATTATTTTATTAATGATTGAAGAACTTGATACCTAGACAATTTCACTTGCATTCCATAGGTTCAGATCTAATTGGAGCATTGTCTAGTGATGCTGAATGTTCTTCCATTAAGGAGGCAGAATACAGAATACAATCCACATGATCCCAGCATTACAGTGTTGAATTCATTACATATTGAAACACTGCAGGAGTATTGGAATGAATCTTTCCTCCGACCACCACCACCAAAACCCCACCCCAATTTTCAGTACCCATCAAACCATTATAAATATTGATAAACATATCTACTTTGAATTATTTAAGGGAGAGTAATTGTAACGTAATTCTTCTGGAATATGTTCCCCATAACCATGGCAAATTTCCAAGGTCTGTTGCAAATATGCTTTCCAACTGTGAGACCAAGCCTTATTTTATCATAAGTGAGTTTTCTATCATGCTGAAAACCTTGCAGTATTTGTGATGCCCTCGATTCGGTGTCACTGTGTTGGAAAGATGCTGTTACCTTATGGGAATGTCTCTGGGTACACTATTATATTCTTTAACAGGTAAGAATCTTGTTTGGTGAGCTCCACAGCTAAAACACTATTACAAGAAGATTTTTGGGGGGAAAACACCGCTCTTTTATTTAATCACTTATGCAGGTAATACTTCTTGTATAAGTCCAAATGTATCTTACAAAGTTTGATCCAGGAAGGGCCCAAAGATACAAGAGATGGATCATCTTTCAAAGGCAATACTATCATCTGTATGGTTTTCTCCCGTTGTGTGATTTATACCATAAAATCTAAACCATTCAGCCATAATGATAGGCTGAGGCTTGTGATGCTATGACAAGAGTTTTATAACTCAGATATTTGGACTTTATGGGCTTCAGAGGAGCAACGAGCATTTTCAGAAGGCTGTGTGGCTTTGCAAGTAAAGTAGGTAGGAAAATGCCTGTCCTCTTTTTCTGAACCATTTGTAGCTAACCCTCTCTCAAACTTTTCTAACAATAAAACTCCTCGTGTCAGAAAATTCTGGACCATGTCCAACAGCAGCAGTGCTCATAACTCATTGTTGTGAAGCGAAAAATCCTTCAGATAAACTGTCTTGGAACTTTCCATCGAAACATTGTGAACTGCAGCAAACAGATGGTAAAAAAATATCCCACCCTTGTTGCCAATGTGATGGTATTATACTGTAGATGTACCTTTGCACATTCTTTACAACTAGTATTGCTGAAGGGAGAATAGAGTTAGCAATGAAATGGAAAACCTTTGGAGGCAAGACATCTGGTTTGATTCCTCTCTTGTTTTTCTCATTCCTTGATTTATTTGGTGCAATAAAGCAGATAATAAATAAGAGTTTTAAAGTACATATTTTTAAAGAGTTTTAGTACATATTTTAAAATATGTACTAAAATATGTGGTGGATTTGCATCAAAGCAAACAAAGTTTGGGGGAAAATTTACAGGTGGCTAGAAAAGATTATAGGGAAACATTTAGATTTTAAACCTGAATTGTTTTTATAATTTTTCTGATATAGGTATAATATCAGAAAAATTGATAAGAAAAGTATGCAATTAATAATATACTCCTTGACAACAGCGAGGGTTATATTCACACAATAAAAAATGGAAAAAATGAAGATATACCGCAAGATGAAGAGATAGTCAGGAAGATACTAGATTGTGCAGAAATTGGTAGATTGACATTGAAAATTAAACAGAAAGAAGATGTAGACTATTATCAAACATGGAATCTATTTTACCAAAGGTTGGAAAAAAGGGATGGAGATTAAGAATGTAATGTATTGTTAAGCAAATTAAATACCCAGACAACACAATGTTTATTAATCACTAAGAAATGTATTTAGTAGAAAATCAATTTTTTTTCAAAAAGAGTACTAGTAATATATGATTCATATTGCCTGTCTGTTTCTGTGGGAATTAGCCCAGCATTGTCTACAGAACTCTGAAAAACTTGCCATATGTCAGTCAAAAACTCACTCAAAAAATTTAATGATGTTTATAACAATGCCTGGTATGTCAAACAAGGACTGCAAAATATACTTGTAGCTTTGCTATGAATGATTACCCAATTTATTTATTCTGAATGAAAAAAATGTAGAGATCTCTTTGAGAATAATTTTAAAATATTGAGAAAGCCACTGTTATTTTAGTCCTTGATGAAATAGAGATTGTTTTTCTTCATCCTGGATTTAATTTGATATACACATAATAAATGGCTTTCAATCAGATTAATGAAAAAAAAAAGCATGGGAAAAGGTTGTCAAAATATAATATATTCCCACAGCTGCATACCCTCAGATAACCCAACTTCCATTTTCAGAAATCTCAGACAGTGTCCAGGAATGAGAAATGCTGAAAACTGCAGCCCGTATCTCTGGAGGTTGGTCAAACTGAAGAAATTTGTGTTTAAGTGACCTTTAGACACTTGTATGAAAGAATGTTCTATGTGGACAGAACTGACAACACTTTTCATAAAAAATAAGCTATACTGTGCTTTCACAATTTCATTTTGAATGCATCCAAAAAGAGCACTTTGATTTGCTGGAATAAGAATGTTCTGCATTTATTTTCAGAACTAAGATGATTGCTTCTCTACTAAGCATTGCTAAGTATGCATGCAATTTAGGAGAAATAGTTTGGGAATCAAAATGTGCAGCTTCAATTCTATACCATACAGTACTCACAGTCCTTTCTTGGATAGCTAGAATGTCTTTAAAAAAAGTTCCACCTTTCCCATAAATCTGATTTCAGAAGTACAAATCACATATTTAAGTATAGATTCACTGGAAAAAGCTTCTGAAATAAGAATACAGTTTTGTGGGGAGAACTGTATTTTGAACTACTGTCTTCTAAGACCTGTGAACATTGAATAATTTACTTCTAAGTGCATTGATTTAATAGTAAAAAAATTATTTTGAGATTACTATAATGGAAGTGGAAGGGGGGAAGAGAAAGAGGGGAACAGAGAGAGATTAATTTAAGGCTGAAATGACAGAAATAACTGCTTAAAAATTTTAAATAGAAAAACAGTAGATGGCTGTAAAGAGACTTTGTTGCTATCCAACGGTAATCTGGACTTTGCAGGCCAGATATGATATTCCTAGCCACAATTGCATAAATATTTATATTGTTTATATTTATATTGCCAGCATTCTGAAGAAAAAAACAAGTTAAGCTATGAAACAATCCATTTGTATCTCAGTAAAATACAACATTAACAAAAAGAATGTGATGACTGGAAAAAATAGATTATTGCCAAGGATATGTTAAATGAATGATGAAGCTATATATTTTGATGAAGCTATATATTTTAAATAACCTTTCCTAGTATATATGATGCCTTCCAGATGTGTTGGGAATAAGACTCCCCTCAGCCATGCTGGCTAATGCTGGCTGGGAAATTTGAAGAGTGTCAGGTTGGTCTAGGTTGATTTAAGTCTTCCATAACTGTACATTGTTAGAGGTCAAAACATATCAGGAATATTTTTGCGTCTGATTTTTATTTCTGCAAGTATGATTGCATCTGTCCACATGATTGTGTTAGGAAGTGCTTGACTGATAGTTTGCCACAATTACATCTCATTCCAGCCTGTGTAAAAGATGACAGAGAGTTGGTGCTATACTAACACAGGCCAGTTTGTAATTACTAATTCCTAAGTCAGTTCAGTTCCATATGGGATGTGAGATCAATAAGAGGTTGGTAAAAAAGTGAAATCTTTGCAAAGATGAGTACTAGTAAAAATGAAAGTTTCTGTTGCTATGAGAACAGCTAATGTTTTTACCCATTCTACAGTTTCTGGATTGATAGGAAATTTCACAGCAGCTTTTTAAAGCCGCTTCCTTTTGGGGAAAAAAGATCCCTTATATCATACATGCTTGTTTAAAACTTTAGAGGTGAAGCAGGTAGGAAAGTAACAGATTTTTCAAACTACTTTGAAAAGTGCCCTTTGCAATTTATAAACTGATTATTTTGTTGAAAATAAGGAACAAATTAAATGCAGGCAAACCCTCTTGATGCCCAGAATGTTTCAAAAAGATTAAACCAAATATACTAAAATGATAATCAAGGGCTATTTTATTTATATTTTGTTTATCTTTTCTTTAAATGCTTTTGCTGGCATAGTAGTAAACAATATATTTCATCTGCTTAGATATAGATGGAACAGTTTGACAAAAGAAAATTTAGCCAACAATAAAGATTGAAGTCTGTTTTAGGTATGTGGGAACATAGTTTCAAAGAGTTTCAACAAATTTCATAGTTTTCTTATTCTCTACATTTAAGTACAGGAGTACCTCAAAGACCAGGATGGCATTTTACTATGGTAAATACTTATTTAAAAATGCAAACCTTACCCATATTCACTTTAAAGCAGCAAACACTGTATAAATTAGAATAATAATAAGCCATTGAATGAACAAATCCTTGAACAGGGATTCTGAAGCAGAATTAGCAGCCACTTAAGGCTGATGATTGGTGATATGGATATGTTAGCACAGAATGAAGTAGACACATATCAACATTTGGCTAATTTCAAAAGCTGTTTGCAAGCAAGCAGTTCACACTTCTGATTGTGAACTGATACTCCATTCCTGCCTTGTCGTGTGCTCAGAAATGCAGAAAGAGACAAAGAGAAAGTTGTTATGTTGTATACCTTTTTATTCTGGGCTTGCCCATCAGTGAATTTGGTCTTACTCCACACAAAACGCCACACAGACAACCAAAAAATATACCAACCTGAAAAGTAATTTGGGAAAAACAACCCTGAAATTTCCTTAAAACCCACACAGGGTTTTTGTTTTAGATTTCCCTCTATTTTAGACTTCCAAAATCACAAAGTCTGGCACTGTCTTTAAAGTGTATTAAGAAAGCACAGTAAGTGCACAATATAATGGCTTGTTAATTGGTGCTAGCCTTCAGAACATCTTACACCTGTGCTACAGACTCTGCACTGGTGACCAATCGGTTTCCAAATGGAATATATCATGTTGGTTCTAACTATAAAGTCTTATACGGCTGGATTCTGAGATATCCACAGATGCCTCCTCCAACCAAATCAACCCCTCACCATGTCCTGGAAAGGTGAGAGGAATGCTGATGATCCTTCACTTCTGAAAGATCAGGAGACATTGTTTTTCCATCATGCATTGGAGTACTCATGCATTGGAGAAGCCTAGTTCTGACTTCAATAGTCTTCTAGAAGATGCTCGAAGCAGCTTTTTCCTGGAGGGCTTTTTTAGTTTAATGGAATGATGCAATTATATCAGGTCATTTGATGTTGCTTTGGCTGTTTTTAGAAAGGATGTTGATTTTCTTTTCTCTAATTAGTTACTTTGATTTTCAGGAATGTTTTATGATGTTTGATTATATGGTTTGCCTGGCCAAGTTTTGTGACTGCAGTGGCATAGATATCTCACAATTTCTCTTTAAAATCCATTTATTTATACAATGTTTTTATTTACCTTTTTAAAATTACAGATTAGCAGAGTTGGAAGGGATCTTGCAGGTCATCTAGTTCAATCCCCCACCAAAGCAGCAGACCCTACACCATTTTAGACAGATGGCAGTCCAGTTTCTTCTTGAAAGCTTCCAGTGATAAAGCTCCCACAACTTCTGAAGGTAAGCTGTTTCACTGGTTAATTGCTCTCACTGTCAGAAAATTTCTCCTTATTTCCAGGTTGAATCTCTTCTTTTTCTATCCATTATTCCTTGTCAGCCTTCAGGTGTTTTAGAAAATAGCTTGAACCCCTCCTCTGTGGCAGCCCCTCAGTAAGAGTAGTTCATTGGTCTATTTCCTATCTGGTACACCTTGGATAGGTTCACAGACCCAGTGCATCCTCACTCTGTCAGCATCAAACAAGTGGAAACAATCACAAATAGAGTCCCATGAATCTGACCTTGTGACAGGTAAGTAGGGCTTTACAGATGACAGTACCTGGAATTGTGCCAGTAATTCATGATAGGCCTGTTCAGGATCAGCATACTTTGAGTGCATTATGTTAGGGAAATGATTATGAGTAGGGAGCAGACATGGGTGCAAATTGTGCATGAGATATATTTGTGTAAATTAAAGAACCGGTATTAGCTTTTGATCATAGTTAGTTGAAGAAAACTAGAATGACCTCTGTATAGTCTACTTTGTCTTCTTCTTCTTTCGGCTGTTCCCATTAGGGGTTGCCACAGCAAATCAACTGCCTCCACCCAACTCTATCCTCAGCATTCTCCACTCTTGCCCCAATCACCTTCATGTCTTCTTTTAGCACATCCATATATCTCCTCTTTGGCCTTTCTCAAGACCTCTTGCCTTGTTTTTGCACTAAAATATATGATAGAATTATGAATCCACTGCAATGCAAACCTGCTTCTTGGAATATGATACAACATCAACACACATGTTGATGTTTGTGACTTGCATTGTGATGGTTCACCTTCCATGTTGCCAATGTTAACTGTACTCTTGAGGATGCTGTTGTCGTAAAGTCTTGATCTGATGAAAAACCAAAGCCTAATTTCTAGGCCAATCCCAGAAGCCAGCTTTCCTAGAGAGTTATACATAAATGCACACTGAGATACTGCATTAACAAAGTAGATATTAAGTTCAAGATTTGCAAACTACTCTGACAAGCTCTGTAATTCTTTTCTTTCACTAAAGTCTGCTTCAATTATTCTATTTCAAAGTATTTTTAAAAGGAATTAATACCTTTCATAGCAATAATTTCAGAATCATAGCAACAACTGGTTAGTCAAAGTATTATTTGTTTAAATGGTATTTTATACCGATCTAAGTAAAATCAAAAGTAATTAGGGTTTTTCTTAATAGGCTTGTACTAACATTATTTTGCAAATAAATTAGGTCTTCCATGAAAATGTACATAAATCATTGTCATGGGAAGGGGGGAATGCTCTGATTTCACATGATAAGTGATAGTAGCTAACCAGTCTTAGTTGATCTAGAAAATTAGGCAGAGTTGGTCACAGTTGATACTTGAGTGGGGAGTCATATAAAAAGTCCAGGGCTGTGGAGTAAAATGGGAAAATAAAATAAAATTTAAAAAAACATATTGGAAGAAAGCAGTGGTAAACCAATTCTGCACTATGCCACAAACACACACACAAGCTGGTTGCAATGAAGGCACTTATCATGCTATTTGATTTGAAAGGGTGTTACAAAGCCTTATAGCACATTTTTAAGCTAATCCAAAATATCTGAAAAAAGATTTCCAAACATGTTTTTTTCTCTGGTGGCATCAGCTCATTGTATCATACCAGCATAGTACCAACAATCTGTTGCTAAGATGTGAAGGTTTCCATAGCAATAAGTGAACCACATAGCTACTCTGCCAAAGAAGAATTTTCTCTTTCTCTATCAACTTTTCCCTTTTTCTTTTTTGCTCATTCTCTAGCATGCTCTCTTTCCTTTTAGACATGCATACACATACAAAAACACCCCCCATTACAGTGTTATTAGATGAAGAAGAACCAAAAACACAGCAGAGTTGATTACAACCTCTAGTTTGTTGACTAGGACACATCTACAAATCCAATTACTGCAGTGAAAGTTCTGATTAGTGGGTTATAAAATAGGGATTTAATTCATCCCTGGGAATAATATGCGGTTGTTTGATATGGAGTCTGACTTCCAATAGAGATTGGGTTGATTATATATATTATGCTTGCCAGATAGCAACAACCACAGTCTTTGAAATCAGAAAGCACATCTAGTTTTTCTGCAATGAAAATAGGTTGCTGGGAAACCCTGATGTTCTCTTATTGCTCTCGGTGCTTTGTTGTCCCTGGACAGCTTCAGGATGTCCTCTCACTTCTTGCAGCATGTCCTGTGAACAAATGCAGAGCTAGCGTGATTGCTGTCTGTTGGGTTTGACATTGCAATTACAGTATTGTGAACAGAGGCGTGCAAAACATATGGAAAGTGATTGCCCTTGCATCTCACTTCCAGATACTGCTTTATACTCATATCCACCTAATAAGATTCTTTTTTTACAATCCGTAAAAAAAGAAAGCTTCAGACCTTGCTTACAATTGCACTGGCTGATCTCCAGATTAGTAATCCAAGTGAGCAGCAGTCCCATCTTGAGTGAAAGCTAAAACAGTCTGGCAATTCAGTCATGTGTTTTGGGGATATGAGGCTCTCTATTTGTTCATTTCAGTGCCACATTATTTCCATAGAAGAGAAACTGATGATAGTCTTCCATCCAATGCTATTTCTTTTGGGTGGCAACAACTATTCAGCTCTGACTCTTTCTCGGGCTATCTACTCCTTTTTCATCCAAAGTACCCAGAACTGAATCTGTTTGCAATCTAAAAACAGAACTAAAATAACCAGCATACGATGTCAGTGCACACTTGCGCTGAGCTTCATGTGATGGATCAAACTCTTTAAATCCGATTCATGAAAGGCTGAGTCACAGCAGCAAAAAGTGCAAAAGACAAGTAGGTTTATTAATATTCTAGAATTGCCATTCCACTTCCTAGCACCTTCAAACTAATGTTGAAGGACAAAATATAAACTTTGTAGGAACACCAAGCCACAAATATGTTTCACATCTAAAAATTCTGCTTATCATGCAACAGCTGAAGCCAGAATATTATTTTTACCAAACAAATGTACTAGTTTACTCAACAGCATTCTCCATAATCCAGAGATTTTGTAATTTACTTTGACCAAATTTACTGTGAAGGGAATCTGAATTTTGATGCAAAATGACTGATATTTAAAATAGGATGCTTTTCTCAGATTTTCTGACAATGTGATAAGAGATGGAAGCAAGGTATTTCCTTCCTATGTTTGAGAGAAGGGGATCACCTTGAATTCAGATCAAGTAAAAATGGAATTATCAGATACAAATCCTAAAGCGCTTTCATAAGAGGTGAAAACCGAATTCAAATATCCCTTATCAATTGTCCTGAAACATTCAGTATTTTCCAAATATTGCTCAACAGTACAGTAGCTTAAACAAGCAAGGTATAGTAGAAAAATGCATCATAATGTTTATGTGAGAAAATAATATATATAATAGAGTAGAAAAAAGTGTTAGCCAAAATGTGTAAGCCCTGAAATTGTGCACGAGTTTTAATGTGAACTTAAAAGAAACTAAGAGAAATGATCATATTTGCAAAACGGGGGCTTGAAAGAACAGAAAAGGATTTGCTGGTATTGTAGCTAGTTTTTGTAGTTCATAAGCAGCTCCCAGGTGTGAGTCAATGATAAGAAGTAACACAGATAAAGCTGACTAGAAAGAAAATTATATCTAAACTGAGGCAGTGTTTTTAACAATAACTTCATCTGCATAGATCATGAAGTGAAACATATCACTGCATGAAGATGAGCATTAGCACACACACACAAACTTGAAGATCAAACTGCTGTTCAAGACACACACATGGAGGGCCAGGACTAAGAAGATACAGTAATGGGGAAAAGATGTGGCCATCTATTAGGAACTGCTGTTACTATGGTGCCCATTATCCAACTTCTTACAGCGAAACTATATTTGATATACTAGTATTATGAAGAACCTTGGAAAAAGTTTATCCTGAAAAAAGAAGGTAGCAGAGAGTAGTAGTAGTAGTAGTAGTAGTAGTAGTAGTTTCTAAAAATGGCAAAGAAATATTCAAGGGAGTAGGGATAAAAATCATGGGAGTAAAATGTAATTAAACAATGGACGAAGATATAATAGTAGTAAATGTTCTGAAACAAAACAAGAAGTCTTAGATGGTGGATTTAAGCAAAGATTGGAAAGTTGTTATATGGACCTATATGTATTTATAACTATCTTGTTACTTTCTTTCAGACTTGGTAGTGGAAAAGAGTAAGCAGTAGTAATCCCCAAAAATGGAAGCCTTGAAATTTATTTTTCCTTTCTATTCTATTTCCATTTTTCATAAGATCCACTTTTGACACCACCAAGAAATTTTGATCGTAGATTACTATTACGTCCATTAATTCTTTCAATTTTTCATCATAAAATATGAAACTGAATGCTCTTTTAAATTTACCTTCACTGTTTCATCATGAGTACTTATGAATACATTTACAATATGCTGAAAGCATGTATCTAAACCCAGTATAAATATGTTTTTCTAAGCAGATATTGACCAAATAGTCTTGTTCACTTTTGGCTCTCCAAATGGCCCAATCAGTATTTCCACCCATTCATCCTTGTTTCCTAAGAGAATAAGTATTTTCCCTAGATTCAGGGAGTTCTGAATTTTTCCCAAAAAATATTTTTTTTCTTTCTGGCTTGGGTGGGGGAGGGGTAAGAGATTAATTATCACTAACATTACATGTTATTGAAGTGTAACATTTAATTAGTATCAAACTATGAATTCTTATTGTCATGCACACCCAGAACTACCTAAATGACACCAATTCATATTTTTACATAGTTTTAATCCTTTAATTCATAATAACTCTATACATTTGATTCTCTGCATGCATTCATTAGCTGCACTCCATAGGATCACATGTCTTCACTCAATGAAAGACACCAATTTTTCTTGCATTTGTTCATTCATACTTTTTACCATTTCAAGGTCATAATTTTCCACATGCCAGACACCACCAGATGGCCCCATAAATACTGGCTAGTGCTACTCATCCTGGCTTTGGCCAATGAAGGCTTTCACATAATGCATTTATGAGGACATCAGGTTTGGCCATCCCCATGCCACATGCAGCATTTTCTGCTAACATTAATTGTTGTCAGCCAATTTTGGCCCATTTGGACAGCATACCTCAAGTACAACCAAATTTCATTTATACTGTAAGCATATTTATGCTGTTCTATGACAGCTAGGATTTCTAATGCAGAAGCTACCTTGCAAGCCAACATGCTGTTGCTTGTAACCCACCAGTTCAGAAACATATGTAATATATTGACATACACTCAGCATAACTCAGTTATCTGTTTTTGTTGGAGATATCCTACCATCATCCTGTGCACGGGTTGGGGAGTTGACCTACTCATAAATTAGCAACTTGCATTGTAGAAAATGCAGTTTCCAAGGCTACAGGAGCTCTATCCATCTTTCTCACTGACCAGTCTCTTATTTGCTTAGTAAACCAGCTATTTTCAGTGAGTTATGAGATAGGAGAGTGATGATACATCTAACATAGTCGTGTGTATGGCTGCCCTTCAGTGGTGGAATTCAATTTTTTTACTACTGGTTCTGTGGGCATAGCTTGATGGGAGTGGCTGGGTGGATTAAACCTGTAAAGTGGGGGGGGGGGGGAAGGAGATTTCTTCTAACAATTGGTTCTCCAAACTGCTTAGAAAATTTACTACCAGTTCTAGTGAATAGGCTAGAACTGGTTGAATTTCACTTCTGCTGCTCTTGTACATTTTCTTCCTGTGTGTCTAATGCAGCAACCCTCCAATGTTTTGGGCACCAAGGACCAATTCAATAGAGAAAGGTTTTTCATGGACCAGAAGATATGTGGTTTCTTGTGTTGTCTACATCCCAAGGATGGGGCTTCACTTGTTTGAGCGGCCCAGTTTCTGACATTCCATGGAGAATAAGGACCCCTGGTTTAAATTTACACAAGACAAAGATACACCCACAAATTCCACATGTGTGTAGCTCTCAAAGAACCTGATATCATTATTATTAGATTGTCAAAGTCCTTGTTATTCTACAAATGCTGCCACATACAGGAATGAGGGATCAAATCTTGCTGTATGTTGCATGCTTTAAATGCTTGCATTCAACAGTAAATGTAGTGATATTGATTTGTGGTTGAGTTTCTGGTTTTAGGTTTTAAAAGGTGGTCATAAGCCTTCTTTTAAAAATATTCACCTCCATTATGTTGGTTAATATAACATTTGATTAATAAAATAAATGTTGCACATTTCTTCAACAACAATAATTCATTCCACCAAGTTAGGAATAGCACATTCTAAACCACTGTTTGGTAATTCTTTAGTTTAACTTTGAGGCAGGTTTTTTTTCTCAGATAAATTTCTTGTTTCAGGATGCTCTTATATGTAGTGAAAAATTATGGTTGCAATTTGCTTTTGAAATGATGTAAGAAACCATGTATCTCTGTCTTTCTGTGTTTGTCCCTGTTCTAACAATATGTTAAGCATATTTTTAGGAACAGTGGCTAAATATTTTCACCATACAGTATGTCTATTTGTATCTGATTTCAATGTGTGATAACATTTGTTTAATGATTTTTTTTAGGCACTAAACCAAGTTTGACAGTGTTTGTAATGAGTTTTAATGAATCTAGAATGACAGTGTCTCATTCTAGCATGCTAAAATGATATACAGGTAGTCCAGGGGATTAATTGGGACCGAAATTTTGGTTGTAAATTGTGACAGTCATAAATCAAGGCAGTTATAGGTCTAAACCCAATTTTAAAGTATTTTTATGATCATCATTAGCAGCAATAGTACTTAGAATAGCACATTAAAAACATTTTGGAAGTTTTAGATCAGAGCTTCCGAGATTTGCAAGTGGGCATCAAATACCATCCAGAGGCTACCATATGAGAAAGAAGGCTAGAGAGAAGTTCCCTGAAGTTGGGCTCCAGCATGAGTCTGAAAGCTAGAAAGACAAAACCTCTGGTCCCGGTGACAGACCCAGATTGGATTCTGCAACAACGCTTAGGTTTATATACTGCTTCACAGTGTTTTGCAGCCCTCTCTAAGCAGTTTACAGAATCAGCATATTGCCCCCAACAATCTGGGTCCTCATTTTACCAACCTCAGAAGGATGGATGGCTGAATCAATTTAAAGTCAGTGAGGATCAAACTGCTGGCAGTCAGCAGAATTAGCCTCTTAAGCCAATGGCTCTTAAGCCAATCACATAGTTGTAAGTGCAAACCCATTCTTCTAAATTGCCATTTTTGGCCAAAACTGGTAAAAAATGCCAGAAACTGACCAAAAAATATTGCAGATCATAATCACATGACCATGGGACACTGCAACCAGTCATAAATATGAGCCAATTGCCATGTAACTATGAAGGAGATGACATGACATTTTTGTGACAGACAGAAGTACTTTGTAGGCTGAAAAGTAACCATTTCAAGGACATTGTAAGTCTGAATGATTTCTAAATGGCCAGTTGAGGACTACCTGTCTGCTTTTATCTCATGTCATTGCCAGGAGATGTTGTTAGGCAATGTTAAGAAGCAGAAGGGCAACCTTCCATTGCCAAAAATTCCCATTACAGAAGGAGTATTATGTATAACACAGCCTGTTCTCATCTCCTAAGCTAGTGTGCTATACTCTGGTTTGGTAGAATATCCTGTTTCTTCTTTTCCATAGAAGTATCTTCTTGTGTCAACACTAGCCAGCATTATTTTCATTGATAGTAGGAATGATTAATGTAGTATGGTACAGCTAAAGTTGTTAATAACCTAGAACAGTGATAGTAAACTTTTTTAGCACCAAGTGCCAAATATGAGTGTGTGCATGCACAATCACGCAGGAGTCACGAACAGAGTCTCGTATGTATGTGCAGTCACACAGGGAGTCTCATGCGCATGCACAGTTGCACAGGAGTCATATGCATGTGCAGTTGCATGGGAGTTGCACGTATGCACAGTCACACAGGAGTCATGTATATGTGTAGTCACGCAGGAGTCATGCATGCACGGGTTATTTACAGGACCGCCTGCTGCCACCATCAGCCTCCAACCGACCTGTGCGTTCCCACAGGGCAGGCCTCCTTGGAGTACCACCGTCAGGCCGATGTCGCCTGACGGCTCCGAGGGTTCGGGCCTTCTCTGT
>JAEANM010005024.1:0-20083 GCA_017656035.1 Myanophis thanlyinensis
AAGCATTTCACTGCATATTGTACCATGTATGATTGTGCATGTGACAAATAAAATTTGAATTTGAATTTTGAATTTGAATATATTTATTACCATCTAAGCTATACATACATTTATGTATTGTTTATTGCCTATCAATCTGATGTCTAAAGGATGAGAGGCTTCATCCATGAATATTTTTCCTCTCAATGTAAGGTTTTATAACATATAATTTTGGAGTGTAACTTCCAGAAAATCCCTAAAATTTATCTAAAAATTAAATATTTCAAATTCAAATCTTTATTGTCAATGCACAATGTGTGCAGTGAAACTGAATGTCCCTCCATCGGTACAGTCACACAAAGTACAGAAATACAGAATATATTCAAACATTCAATAATGCAACAGGATACTTATTAAAGCTAATTTAATAATTTCCTTGTTTTTTGTCGTTGTAAAAAGTATAACTGTGATAATTTAAATTTCTTGTTTTTTCTTTATGAAATAAAGAGTATACAACTTTTTTTACTGCTAGAGATTTTTTTTATTCTTTTATGTGTGACATGATTCTGATTTTAGAAGCAGAAATCAGTCATTGTTTTGCCAAGATTTCTGTCTTCAAAAAACAGCATGATTACCAGTGGAAGGAAAATGTAGTCTCCAGAAGCATGCAATCCTGTGAAGCTCCTCAGAGTTCAACAGTGTCTTTGGATTGTTTCCATTCTCAAATATCAATCTGAGCTTTATTAATCTGTGGAAGAGGAAAAGCATTCTGGAGATAAACTATGTAGTGTATATTCTCTGAATATTCACTATCACAAACCCAAAGTATATACCAAGTATAACAAAATCCATGATTCCAACTTAAAGTGGAGTTTAGTTGCACATCTGTGCAACTGATAGGTAACTCTCTAACACATCTTTGTGTAAACCAAATGTGCTACTTACCAAAAAATATTTTTTATAAACTTATGTGCCTAATGAAACATGCAAAAATAAAATAGAGCTATACACACACAAAGACAGTATCTCAGTTCTATATATAACTAAAATAGAGCTTAATCTCAAAGAGTGTAGATTGGAACCTAAAGATTTTGTGAAGACTCTTAATTAGCATAAAATAATACTAACTTTAAAAAAAAAATCTTTTCATGTCCCACTGGAGCCTCTTGCAATAATTAATACCATCTATCAAAATGAAGCCCTAAGAGCCTTAAGACTTGACTCCCGATTTAGACATTTTGGGCTGGATGTGGTTGGTGTTGGTGCAGCACCTCCTTCCCGCTTGAATATAGGTTTTTAACCAAAATTTAATACTTTGAAATTTTAATTTTTCTCATATTTATAATTGGTTTCTATATTGCTATTTTTACTACTTGTAAGCCATTCAGGATCACTGGACAGTGAGATGGGCAGCATAAATAACAAGAACAACAGCAGCAACAATTGGATCATCACTTGAATGCTATTGGCATTGACAAATTTGCCATCAGTCACCTTGCAAAAGGTGGCTTTACTGAGACCAACTTCCATCCTGCGTCAATATCTGTAACATCATAAAATATCCACATCTACCTATCCCAGGTCCTTGGTAAGAACTTGATAGACAAAAATGCCAAATCCAGTCTGAACATCTTGCTGTGTGATTAATAATAATAATAAAAATCACCATCATTATCATCATCATCATACATTTTGAGAAAATACTTGGTTGATACTTGGGATGCTGGCAGCAACCCATATCAACCATTAGACCTAGTCAATTATATTTGTGATACATTTTTAAACGTTCAGTTGACTGAGTTTCATGTTTAATGAATACAAGTTTGTAATAATAAAAAAAACCTGTTGGCTTCTGTGAAAACATGATTCAAGTATTAAATATGGACAATAGCTGACAACGTCTAATTTTATTTTGAGAGCAAGTTCTAGATCAAGGGTCGTAAGCCAGGTGTGGCTCTTTTGAGAATTCCATCTGGCTCGCAGAAAAAACATAATATATTCTCACATTTTAATCTATCCATCGATAGAGAGAGGGTTTTTTTTCCCCTCTCTTAGGCTCGCCCCCACCATTCCCCTCATCAAATGGAATTGCCCGTCAGTTCCCCCGAGTATCAGAATTACTTCCGCTCTTTGATTCCCATTTGCTCACAGAGAGTTGTACGTAAGGCGCTCTCCACCAATAGGAAATAGGAGGGGGAGGGAGGGAGGAGGGAAAGAGCGGGTGGTATGATAATATTATTGGATGATAATAGCCTACGTTGTCCATTGCTGGGTAAACAGGTAAACGTCCCCTTTTGAATCAGTCTGCTCAGTCATTAGCTCAAAGCTAACCCTTCGGCGAAGAAGATGGTGAAAAGAAAAAGAGATGAGTATCGTACATTTCAGGACAAATGGACCAAAGAATTCGCCTTTGTGGAGAGAGCAGGTTCTGCGGTATGTCTAATTTGCAATGACAAAATTGCATCGATGAAATGGTCGAATGTAAAGCGGCACTTCAACACACGCCATGCTACCTTTGCATCAAAATATCCTGTGGGAGACAGCAGAAAGAAAGCATGCCAAGAGCTACTGAGCAGAGTGCAAGCTAGCCAGCAGCAATTCCGCCTGTGGACCCGGCAAGGTGACTATAATTCTGCTAACTTTGCTGGATCTTTAGCAATAGTGAGGAACAGAAAACCATTCATAGATGGCGAGTATGCTAAAACGTTCATGCTGGATGTAGCCAATGAACTTTTTGATGATCTTCCAAACAAAGACAAGATAATCAAACGGATACAAGACATGCCTCTGTCGGCAAGAACTGTGCATGATCGTACCATCATGATGGCAAACCAAGTGGAGGAAATGCAAGTGAAGGACATATATGAAGCACCGTTCTTTTCTCTGGCTTTGGATGAGTCAGCAGACGTAAGCCATTTGTCACAGTTCAGTGTGATTGCAAGATATGCTGCTGGTGACAAACTGTGCGAAGAAAGTCTTGCTGTTCTGCCAATAAAAGGGTCCACAAGAGGTGAGGATTTATTCAAGTCTTTCATGGAGTTTGCTCAAGACAAAAATCTACCTATGGATAAACTTCTCTCAGTGTGTACTGATGGTGCTCCGTGTATGGTGGGGAAAAACAAAGGATTTGTGGCACTTCTCCGTGAACATGAAAATAGACCCATCCTAAGTTTCCACTGCATTCTACACCAGGAGGAACTTTGTGCTCAGATGTGTGACGGGCAGCTTGGTGAAGTGATGTCACTGGTCATTCATGTAATCAACATTATTGTTGCCCAAGCCTTAAATGATCGCCAGTTTAAAACACTGCTGGATGAAGTTGGAAGTAACTATCACGGTCTACTTTTGAACAGCAATGTGCGTTGGTTATTAAGAGGGAAAGTGCTTAGTCATTTTGCGGCTTGCCTGAACGAAATCCGGACTTTCCTTGAGATGAAAGGCATCGAGCATCCTGAGCTAGCCGAAACTGAGTGGCTCCTCAAGTTTTACTATCTCGTGGATATGACTGAACATCTGAACCACCTCAACGTTAAAATGCAAGGTATTGGAAATACAGTGTTATCCCTTCAACAAGCCGTGTTTGCTTTTGAAAACAAGCTGGAGCTCTTTATCATGGATCTTGAAACAGGTTGTTTACTACATTTTGAAAAACTGAGACAATTTAAAGATGCATGCACAGCAAGTGAGCCCACTCAAAACTTTGATCTCCAGCAGCTAGCTGGCTTCACATCCAGTCTCCTACAGTCGTTCAAAGCACGCTTTGGAGAATTTCATGAGCACACTCGTCTTTTTAAGTTCATCACCCATCCAAACGAGTGTTCACTGAACACACCCGACCTGAGTTACATTCCTGGTGTCTCTGTCAGAGATTTTGAAGCAGAAGTGGCTGACCTGAAGGCCTCAGACATGTGGGTGAATAAGTTCAAGTCACTGAATGAAGATTTGGAAAGAATCGCACGACAGAAAGCGGAGTTGGCGAGCAAGCACATGTGGACAGAAATTGTTGTAGCTGAAAACCTGGTCCAAATCGGTGAAAGAAAACTCAAGAAACCGGGTCCGTTTGGATGACCGCGAGGGGTCCCATTTTATTCAAACCGCGAGCAAAACTCACAATGCGGATCTGTCAGTCAAAGAAGCTGAGGTTAAGGGAAGCCGTGGCTTTTTATATTTGCCGCGGCTTCAAAATCCTGCGCTTCCCATTGGCTGGTGGGCCAGCCAATGGGTGTCGACGTCCTGACAGCCAATTGGCTGTCAGGTCGTCTGTTCAAGATGGCGGACCAGTGTGAGGACTCTGGCCGCGCATGCGCAGTATACAACAGAAATGAAAAATCTTCAACCCAAAGACCAGCTGATTATCAAAACTTGGAACGCGCTTCCTGTCACATACCACACACTGCAGCGTGTGAGTATTGCTGTGTTGACCATGTTTGGATCTACGTATGCATGTGAGCAGTCATTCTCACATCTTAAAAACATCAAGTCCAACCTACGATCATGTTTAACGGATGAAAGCCTCAACGCTTGCATGAAGCTCAACCTCACCAAGGTGAGGCTTATTATACTCACATTTAGTTAAATTCAGTCTTAAAATATATTATATGGCTCTTACTGAAATAAATTTCCAAATATTTTGCTTTCATGGCTCTCTGAGTCAAAAAGGTTCCCGACCCCTGTTCTAGATGCTGCTTATCCTGAATCAGCTCTTCTGTGTGATTACTTTCTCCATAATAGGCAGGCAGGCAGCAAAGAAGAGGCGGACAGGTGGCCCAAAAGTGAAAATAAAAAGCACCAGTTCCTGCTCCCTTGCTTACAGATGTATCTGTCAAAAGGAAAAAGAAATGTTCTACATATTGAGCCTATGTATAGAAGAGACATGTAGGTAGATAAAAGTCCTGCAAGCTGCTTTAACAAACTAGACTCTATATACTACATGCAAACCAAGTTGAATATAACAGAGAAAGGCAATTTGAGAAGGAGAAGAGGTTGAGCAGGTGAATGGAAGATAAGAGCAGAACTAAAGCCGAAACTGCTTTATTTTTTTATTAACGAAATCTGGTTGTGCTATCAGATCTTGGGATCCCAGGGGACTGGTGAATTGGTGAGGTGGCTCCATTTGTTGTTATAGTTTTTAAAATATTTTAACACCAATAATACTAATTACTTGAGATATTTATTATCTAATTGTTTTTAGCTTTATTATCTGATGTCCAGAGTTACTTTTTTGTGATATGGGTAGCTATATGAAGTTGATAAATAAATACAAACCAAACTTTTTTTAAAAAAAAATGAAGGACTAGAGAAAAAAGAGAAGTAGCATAGATAAGCTGAATTTTGATAAAGATATCACATTTGTACTTTCCATGAAAGATAAAATGAAAGGCTATATAAGAATCAGTAACTAGTTATCAGGAAGAGAAAAAAGGAACTCATGGCAATTTCAGCAATTGTAGGAAATAAATAGTGAAGATCCACATGTTCTAAAATCAGATAAATTCAAGCATGGCAGAGTTGTATGAAAGATTCAGACTGCGTTCAGAAGAGGAATGCTTTCATGTGCTTTCGCCAAATGGCAAGTTCCCCAATTGTTCAGCTGGTGAATCTTTCAAAGCTGTTTGGGTGGTCAAACAGTCACTATAAAAAACTGACCTTGGACTTTAAATTTAGAGCTTATTTTGCCCTTCTTTGCAGATGGCATCTTGTAAAACTGTAAATAAAAAGATTTCACAAAGAAACTAGAACTCTGGATAATACTGATAAAATTATTTGTTTTCCCCATGATACAAACCCTCTGAAAAAGAAATACTATAGTAATAAGAAATTGTGTCCAGGAATAGATTTGGACACGGCCATTCAAATAACAAAAATGACAATTCATACCCTCCTTTATGTTAAACATCATTCCATACAAATGCAGAATAACTGTGAGATGCACTAGAATGATCGGGAAGACTACAAGAACAATAATTTATTATTTGAAAAGTTGTGGGTTTTTTTCATTACAACACTGAGCTTTCATAGCAAAAGATTAATTGTGTAGTTCTTCAGTCTTCTTTGTTTCTTAGCAAATATTATAACATTAGACACTGAAAGCCTGCCAGTCCTTCTTACAAGAATGTAATTTCACATGATTTATAACATATGTGACACAAGGTAATTATTCTGTTCATGAAATACATACTTAATATGTAATTTTTAGACCCAGTTTTGAGTGTTGTGTTTTTATCTCAGAATTTGATTGTGCAACTTTAAGTCTGTCAAGAGATTTTAGTTTTGATTCCAGAGATCAGAGAACAATTCTTAGATTAATACAAAGTAGGAATGACTGTGATCTCATGTGGCTATTATCAAAGGTCACACTTCTGCATCAATGACTTTCATAGGATAGTATGAAGTGCTGCCATTCCTGTTGATTTATGCTGACATTTTAAATCCATCTCTCAATTCTGCCAAAGTTCACACAAGTGCTTTTCCTTACCTGCTGAGGAGTAATCTTATCTGCAAAAGGAGAGAAAGATGATTAGGCTCACCAATAGTTGTCTGGGTTTTGTTTAGCGCATCTGTATTCTCAGCCAATTATGTTTTATTCAATAAACTGTTTATATAATACATTGTGTGGCCTAATGTATAGCAGCTCACTTTTCACATAGTGCCATGGTGGAGTGACAGTGGTACTATGATATCTGAATTGCAAAATTCTCGATGTTTGTTAGACTTTTTTGATTGGTTTCCCCTCCCCCCCCCAATGCTTGTCTAAATTTTTGCAAACCATCTATGGGAGCTTTAAATGAAGGGTCTATGGACTACAGTAACTAGTATTTGTAAGTATTCTATACCTGTAAAACCCTTGTTCTCTTTCATTGTCTTCAATCAATATTGAGCATAGATTAAATCAGCAAAAGATTTTTGAAGCAGATTTTCTCTATTGGGCCAGAAATTCAAACCCTCTGCCCAACCATCACCACCACCCCAAGCTGGAAAGGAAAATTAGCAAATATGTGTGGATAGAAACATCTGAGTTCTTTTATCTTTTTTTCAGTGGTACTTTGCTTAGCTGGGTAACTTTATCATTATTTCTGTCCCTCTCCCTCTTTGTTTTGCTTGCTGAATTGTCAGTTAATGATTGCTTACTTTGGTATGCAGATCTAAGTCTAATGGCTGATAATCTATTTTTCAAGTTCTTATTTCTTGCCTTTATTAAAAAAAAATAAAGTGCTGAGTTTGTATTAGCAGTTCCTGCTTGGGCTTGGTAACGCTTACTTTAAAAAATAAAAGTGGAACAATTTATCATATCCTGTGGATTTCCTATTCTGCCTCATCTAGATTCCATAGGAAGGACACCTCTGTATTTAAGAATGGATGGTAGCAGCTTAACTATCAGACCAGAAGCAGAAATTTTACCTACAGCAACACCTATACCTTGGGAACTTTAAGTGTTTTATTTATTTCTTTTAGTATATGCCAGTTATGCCACTCAAAGTCACACTGATGTGATTGGGCAGCTATATAAATTTGATAACCAAATTCAAAGGGATTGATTGGAAATAAGGCATATTTAAGCATGTATTGATAATCACTGGTGACCTCACAAGATCAGGGTGGAGGGGTTGTACGAGTATAATCTAATGTCATAGTCACATTTAAAACAATATTCAAGGACATTGTTGGAGGGAATGACCCTCCGAATCTTTTGATGACAAAAGGAACAGGAATTGGTAAAAAATGTCTCTCCACAACAGTACATTTTGAATTCTGAAAGGACGTGGTTTCTGTTTTCCTTCATTTATTAAGTACAGCTGATGTATTTGCTTTTCCTTTTGCTAAATAGATGTATCATGTCCACCTTATGCAAACACAAATACAAATTCAGCTGGCAGGGGGCTTTCCCTTGCTTTCAAAGTATGCCACCCTTAAAGCAACCTCTAACTTGATTGTTTCTGTTGTGTTCTGGATTCTCACCAGCATAGAGCTGATGAGATCCCAGGTTTATTTACCAGCACTGCCAGAACAAACTTTTTAAAACTGCTATGAAATGTTACAAATCTATGTCAGCATTTTTGTATAAAATTAATGCTAACTGTAAATGTTAACTCATTACTTCACTAATCAAAGTATTTAATGTATTTAGTCTAGTCTTGAAGTTTGCCTTTAATTGGTTTGGGTATTTCAATGGAATTTGTTGAAAAGTGATTTAGTGAGTGCATGTTCTCCAAAAAATAAATGAAATTTGAGGGCATAACAAGGAACAAGCTTTTCTTTATTGCTGAAGAGCCACCATATAGTAGCTCAATGATCAGCCTAGCAACTTGATTCAAGGAAATCTAAGTTCAGATCAGTGGTGGAATGCAATTTTTTTTTTACTACTGGTTCTGTGGGCATGGCTTGGTGGGCATGACTTGGTGGTCATGTGACTGGGTGGGCAGTTTCTGTAAGCAGGGCAATAAAGATTAGGCTAGAAACAACACCAGAATAGCTTTTTCCTGCCTTCCTTACAGGATTAACCCTGTAAAGAAGAAAAAAACTGAAAGAGATTTCTTCTAACAACCGGATCTCCAAACTACTTAGAAAATTTACTATTGGTTCTAGCAAATAGGCTAAAGGCTGTTGAATTCAATCTTTAGTTCAGATCCATAATCAAACTATGGGACTCAATTTCGCTGCACACATGTTGTGCATTGACGATAAAGGATTGAATTGACTCCTTGGTACCATGGACTGGTCACTGAGAAGGCATTTGAATAAAAAAATGCACCACAAAGTAGCTAATTAAATTTTTGCAGGTCCATGGCAAATGCATCCACAAATATCAGAATTATGCAAGCAATGACCTTCCCTGGGACACTCTATAGAAGGAAAAGTTGGACTTTGAAGGAGCAGAAGAGGAAGAGTATTGATGCTTTTGGTGTAGAAGAAGACTCCTGAGTATACAAGAGAGAGCCAAGAAAAAAACTAAACAAGTGGATCATCAAATAAACCAATTCAGAGTTCTCACTCACAGCACAAATGACCAGGCTCAAATTATCCTACTATGGCCACATTACACAAAGACCTAGCATTCTATTGAAAGCTCTAAGGCTGGGAAAAAAGATGACCACAAGCAAGCAACTATAGTAGCAATGGGTGCATTACCGGACCTGAAAGGCCTGGTCATGGGCAGATTGCCTTGGGGGGAAAAGCTATGTATGTACCAGTATTTATCTGCTACAAGTAGGTACCAACTTGATGGTACATAATCAATCAATCAATCAATCAATCATCCTCTGAAAATGTTAGTGTATGGTTCGGTGAGTTATTCAAATGCGGAAAATGGCACTGAAGAAACCATGATTGTTAACATGGATGTGTTAACACACTTGTCTCTCAATGTTGTCTGTCATATAGAGCTTTTGTAAAGATGAATTGAAAGATCGAATATTTTGTGTTAACTGAGCTCCTCAAAGGAAAGATAATGAACTTGATTGATTTAAAAACCACCATAGAAAACACTCTGAAGATGCCTCTAGAGTGCTCCTTCCTTATTTCAAATACTTCTTTATCTGAAATATGGAGGACTAAACAGCTTTCAGGCTATCAAATACATTACTTCTGGAACAGGATTATGTCCCTCCCCTTTTCTTTAATTTAAACAGATGGTAAGTAGCATCTGGCTGACCTTTTCTGAGTTTAGCAGCTAGATTTAACTAGGGACTAACTAATATTTGAATTGCAATCAATCAAGAAATTTCACACATTAACTTTCTTACCTAGACTGCAACATCCAGGCAGCCACTAGTTAGCAGCAAATAGTAAGGGTTTTTTTTTCTTTGCTGCCATCTAGTTACTTTCTGGATTTTTGCAAGCTAAATGTTGTAGCCCTTCTGTAGGCTAGATTGGGAAAAGTTGGGGGGAGGGAAAGTATCCTAAAAGAAGGCTGTAGCGAACCGTCATCATTCTGTTGCCAAGAAATTGACATGGCTTTGTCCATATAGTCTCGAGGAACCAAAAAGCATTTTTACTCTCTTCCTTAAAGAAGACAGCCATTTTGTTGTGAATAGTCTTGATGCCTTGCCTGAATAGAAAAAAATAGACGTCTGATTGATTAAATACTATTAACTGTGGTCCCTTTGATACTGACATAGTAGGACATCTGAACCTAGCCATTTTATTTTGTAAATGAGGATTAAGACCTGATGGAGTGTTTAATAATTTTGGTTTAAAACAAAACATGGTTGAGTATGAGATATCAGCCCAGGCAACAGAAATTGAAAATCCAGTCATGCATGTTTATTAATACATTCAAAAGGATTTACATTTGAGAAAACATTGTTAAGATCAGATCTATTAATAGAAATGGAATTTAAGGTTGAATCATATGCATATCTATCTGAGAATAAATGTGAGTAAACTGCAATGGGAATTACTTTTGTGTAAACATCACCAGTTGTACCACATATTGTGCACCCTCTTATAAAGCAATAGGACCTCCTTTATCCCAAAAGTGAAATAAAGCATCCATGCTACCTTGCTTTGTCCTGCTTTGATCTCCTCTGCAGCCTCTTTGAGAGTATCATCTGGCACTTCAAATAACTGGAAGAGGCGACACATTTCATCAAGGTGAATCAAAGTGACCTCTCTCAGATCTAGACCATGATTTCTGTATTATAGGTTGTACAAACCCAAGCAGTTGTAATACTTCAATAAATTATGAGTAAACGTCATGAAAACACAGTCTGTTAGTGATATCTCTTATGTTCAGAGATATCTATGAATTCTATGGCTCTTCAGGTTTCACCTTTTATTTCTGGAAATCACTGTCCTTCAAGAGAAGAGAGTTTTTCAGAAATTAAACCAAACCTTTCTAAAGAAAAGGGTATGTTTTTTTGTTTATTCATTCATTCATATCATGTTTATAACACATCTCAATGCTAATGGATTCTGGGCTGGGTACTACAAAAATCCCCTGCCTCATGCATTAAAAAGTCATATAAATAATCTAAGAGCCAAAAGCCCACTTCACCTTTTGTAAAAATAATTGTAAAGTTGAGTCCATCTTTTCTCTGGACGAGAGTGTTCCATTAAGTAGCATTACCACTGCAAAGGCCCGTTGCTTGCCCTTCAACCTCGTGAGGAGAAAACCCACAACAGGTTCTCTCCAAATGGCTAGGCTGGATAGGCAGATCTGAGTTTGTCAAGACTTCACCTGATATATACTGGTACTGGACTATAAAGGGCTTTAAAAGTGATAATGAGCATTTTGAATTGGGTCCAGTAGTCTAATGGCAACCAATGCAGCAACTTAAAAAAAATGTTAGCCTCTCAATCAAGAGTCAATGTCAGCCCTTAGAGTTAGGCCAGGTAAGAAAACTGACAGAGTCAGGATTTCAGAAATGCTACTTTGCTGATTTTAATTTAATTATTTAATATCAAGATTTCTATACCGCCCCATCTCCCATGGGACTTGGGGCGGTGTACAGCCAGGTAAAACACATACAAACAATTAGACCAGTTAAAATTAATTAAATTAAGGCTGACTGAGTTAAAATTTAGGAAATGGAAATACTTTACTTTAGGAAATGATGGAAATACTTTACTTATTTCCAAATGGAAATAAGGCAGAATAATTCTGAATTTCTCACGTCTTCCTCTTTCTCAGGGCTGGGTTTTCCTTTATTTTCTCTTTATAGTTCTTATTGTTGATGTTGGTTATTACTGTTATCTTATTTCTCAACAAGCTTTACATTAGAGTGATAATCACAATCTGAGTTACTGTTGCTAGGGGCTCATGGTCCATGGAGAGTCATCAGTGGTATACTAGCTGAAGTTGAACAAAGGATTCCCTGGTCACACTTTTAAGTGAATTTGATGGGATTTGTACACCATCCAGAATAACTACCAAATCAGATATTACAAGATTGCCATGTTATCTATTGAAGACAAGTAGTTCTGTCTCAGCAGGATTTACTCTGAATTTGTTTTGTCCCACCCCTTATAGTCTCCCAACACTAGTTCAGACTTCAATGGCACCAATGGCTCATCTTAGAGTGGCAAGGTATAATTAGATGTCATCAATATGTAATGAATCTCACCCCTACCAACAAATGATCATTCCCATCAGTTTTATGTAAATATTAAATAATAAAGGGGAATGGCTAAAAATCCTGAGGAACCCACACTGGATGGAGTTCTGAAGGATTTGAATACTACTCGTCATGACCACTGACTAGAAGAGCTCATAGATGCAGTAGCACAGGGGTGTCAAATTCAATTTCATTGAGGCCACATCAGGGCTGTGTTTGACCTTGGGGGGACAGGGGGGCATGGCCAGAGTGGGTGTGGCCAGCTGACCATTACTGGGGTAACTCCTGTTGGGAGCCCTACCAAGATTCGTTTACACTGGCAGAGGGTTGCAGGAGGCCATGGCAGTTGAAAACGGAGCTCAGGAGCCCATTTTTCCTGGCAGAAGCACTGAGGGCCGGTCCTTCGCTGTTTCTAGGGTGGCCCCGTGGGCCAAAACTAACTACCCCACAGACTGGATCCTGGCCTTGGCCTTGAGTTTGACACCCCTGCAGTGGCAGAATAACCACAAAATAATATCCCCAACTGCACTTGTTTCAGAGGAATACCATGGCTGTTGATATTGAAGACTGCTGAGAGATCTAACAGCATACACTCTCTCATCCGGGAAGAGCCAATGCAATCCTCATACATCCTCAGGAATAGCCAACACACTCCAGAAGATAAGCTTAAGACACAGAAGGATCTTGATAGACCCGAACACTGGGTCCTATCTAACAAAATGGAATTCAATAATGAGAAAAACAAGGTTCAATAGTTAGGCAAGAAAAACCAAATGCACAGGTACAGAATAGGAGGTACCTATCTCAATAGTAGTAACTGTGAGAGGGATCTTGGAGTCCTAGTGAACAATCACTTACATGTCAGCCAACAGTATGCTACAGCTGCCAAAAAAGCCAATACAGTCCTAGGCTGCATTAATAAAATGATAAAATTCTGATCATGTGAATCATATCAGTTTAATGATGCCTTGGTAAGACCATACTTGGAATATTGTATCCATTTTTGGTCACAGCAATATAAAAAAGATGTTGAGATTCTAGACAGAATGCAGAAAAAAGCAGCAGAGATGATTAGAGGACTAGAGGCTAAAACAGACAAACAGCAGTTGCAGGAATTGGGTATGTCTAGTTAAATGAAAAGAAGGACTAGAGGTGACATATTAGTGGTCTTCCAATTTCTGAAGGGCTGCCACAAAAAACATGGGATCAACCTATTCTCCAAAACACCTGAAGGCAGGACAAGAAGCAACAGATGGAAGCTAATCAAGGAGAGAACTAACTTAGAAATAAGGAGAAAGTGACTGACTATTGTTGCAGAAATAGTAAAAAATATAAGGGTCCTTGGTGCTCTCTGAGCTTGCTTGTTTCCTTGCAAATGTTTCATTACCCTAACTAGGTAACATCATTCATCAGTGCTAGTCATCATAGGATTAGGATTGATAATGTTACTTAGTTAGGATAATGAAACATTTGCAAGAAAACAAGCAAGCTCAGAGAGCACCAAGGGCCCCTCATTTCAATCCTGAGCTACAAATAGTCTCCTTTATTAGTAAAAACTATAAGCTATTATTTGTGGAATTGCAGAACAGTTCATGACTTCCTTATTGCGTGTGTGTTCCTCTTTTGTATACTCTGGTAGCCCAGTAATATGTACTCAGATATCTATTTACATATCACTCAACCATCTATTTAGGGGGCCATTTTATTGAATGTAAAACATTTTCTAACTGCCTAGAATAATTTTTTTCTTGGTGGCCTTTTTTTTTAAAAAAAAATCCCAGACTTAGTTCCTATCTTCAAAAATGGAAACTATTATAAATAATAACAGCTGAGTTAGAAAAGATTTTAAAACATGTCAATATCTCAGTATCTATGACGCTCGTATAAATTTTTAACGTTAACTTGAAATAATTTTTTCCATAAACTACATTGTCTTTTTAATGTGTTATTGCTCTGGTTTGATAGATCTAAATCATCAGAAGTGCTTTTGTGAGTGTGTCAACATCCAGCCATATTCATTAATTTAGTTTTTCCAACAGCGTAATAGTATATCCTTTTAATACAAAACTTTACCAATGCTTCAACAATGTCATTTACAGCCTTATTTAACCTAAAAACAATTATGGATACACATTGGAATCTGTATTTAAGTGAAATAAAATATTGCTACTAAAAGTGTGCAACACTCAGTATTAATATTTGTCAGACTTCCCCAATCAGAGATAATAGTATTACAACTAACAGCCTCCCAGGGAACATACTGACGGTTGCTACTCAGAAAGTACCAGAATGGGGAAAGCTCACTTAAGCATCTTCTCCATTGTTAAACCAGTTCTGCACACTGATCCAGCCCAAATATCCATCTGACAGTTTTATGCAGTTGTTAAATACCATGGGAACAATAACCCATTCTCATAGAAGGTTAGTTTATGTTACAAGCTCATGGAAAAAGGATCTTTCAAGGATTATTAGCCAGAAGAATTTTGTGTCCAAATTTAGGGTGCCTTATTGTCAAACTATCTGGGTTGCCAAATTTTGGATAACTACTAAATAGTAGCAAGATGTCTTTGCTTTTCTCTACAGCTATCCCAATTTTAGCAACTTTGATCCTGTAACCTTAAGACAGGATGAAAACCATCCCTGCCATTTTAGCTTTTGCATGCGCAGAGGCTACCATTCTTCAGTACAGATTATTGGGCTAGATGGGTGTTGGCTTAATTCAGGGAGTTAATTGCTCTCTTTTAATACTACAAATAAGTAGATAATAATTAGATGCGGTTCAACCAGTATCGTAAGGATTCATAGCATGAAATTATGGAATGCAAAACACAGAGCTAGATCTACTATTTAGACTGAATGAGAGTGCAGATGGTAAAGGCGCTCTAATGCAAATCTGTGATCTCTTTCCTATTGAGTCTGCAATATTGCAGCCTGGATGTCGCCAGTGTTTGAATGAGCACCTTGAGACTGCTCTAGGGAGCATAGGTCAAAGTTTAGTGATGTATGCAGTTGTCTCACTAATGGGCCTTATTGATTATAATCCATAGAAACAACAAAGAGCTCTGACTCCTCCCCCATCCATTGTGATGCTAGCAACCAAGAAAAACTACAGTGGCCTTTGAGCCCTGAACAATTTGTAGGACAGTCGGGCCCTCAGTGTGAATCGACACCAAGACAGCTTATAGATTGCTGCAACAGGATAATGGAAAATGATAAATGGGTCTGAGAAGGACCTCTGAGGCAATGATAACTAGAAGCAAAAATGCAAAAGGAAAATAAACACTGATTAAAATATGATTTTCAGTCCAAAGAAACCCAGTGTAAGGAGAACCCAGAGCAAAAGTCCACTTAGCCAGCTGAACCAAGACGCACACAGAAACATGTGAGCAATGCTTGTGCTGAAAAGGAAATGAGCAGAGGGCTTTTCTGTTCTAACTGTTCTAATCGCTTTATTTGCAATATAAAATAACTCATCCAGGCAGCAATTGGACAGACAGTCTTTCCTGGGAGAATCAAGATATGCTAATATTTTGGGATAGAGATGTTGGTAGTCAAAGACCTTTTTTAATTCTATAGCTTGTGCTAAACCATAAATTGTTTTGGTTTGTTGGTTGAATAAATCATATTTGGCTGGAATCACATAACAAGTTTGTCAGGTAAGCCCTATCAAAATTTAACACAAGATGTGAAATTAATCCGTCTTCTTACCTTGTCCTATAATCTGTACCCTCCACAGTCACTGTATATATGTAAGTTGATTTGTTGCTCATGTAGTATTTATCCTGTAAAACAAATATCTTAATAAAGCCTAATTTTAATAATAAAATAAATGCACACAGGAAAAAGAATTGCTTGTTTGCTTTTTCCCCTCCTTCACTGTGTGCTTTGTTTTAATGATAAATAAATTGCTCTGTTCTTGTAGGTCTGGCATTTTTTGCATCCTTTAGCCTTTCTGCAGGACATATAACTGTAAAATGGGGAAGAGATAGTATTTTGGATGAACATAAAAAGTAAGTCAGTGGACCTGGCCATCAATCTTTAATAAACTAGATTTAATTTAAGTAGCTGAGGTATGTTCAAAGTTAATGTCACCACCTTGGACAGTTGAAACAACATCCTAGAGAGGACAAAGTAGAGACTCTCTAGGCATCCAGTAGCTCTCTATGTTTCCATTCCGTCATAGTTTCTCAGGGAAATGTAAAGGGGTAGAAATGGGTAGGCCTTCCCAGCATACACCAGGTGGCACTGATCACAATTGTGCCATCACAGATTTCTGTTTTTCTGCTCCAATGGAAAAGAACAATAGTCAGTGAGAAGGAAAAGACTTAGGTTCTTCACTTCCTTTTACAAGGCTGTAAAACCTGCTAGCATAGCTACTGAATGACTGAGTAGTTCCAAATCATATATAACCAGTGCATGGAATTAAAATGAATAACAAGGAGATGCCATAAACAACCTCGCAGTCTGAACATGTCCTTTTATAGGTGAGCTAGTTTTTAGAACTGACACATGTTATGGAGAAAACTCCTAACATGAAGAAGTGTGGAAGTAGTATGGTGGAAAACCAATGAGTATCACCATATGTTAAAATTAGAACTCCCACCATCACTCCTGCTTTTAATAATCAATAGTCAATTATACAAATAAATAAATACTTGAGTTTAGCTTGTGGCTATTAGCAAGATTTCTTGGAAGAATATAGCTATCTGGTTTTTCAGTTTTGTCTTTTCTCAGATTTTCTGACAACCAGATTTGTTCCATCTGCATTTTATCCCTTCTTTGATAACTGCAGTTGCAGTGGGCTCCAAGTATAACAAACAATATGTGATCAGTATATAATAAATATCAGAAATAGGTTTATATTGGAAACGCATATGATTGTAAAGTTCTTTCAAAGCAAAAAAAATCACATTCCAAAGTATTTAAGGATTAACAGTAAATGTAAGACAAACGTTTTCAACTTTGGAGACCAGTGGGTGTATCTGAAGTTTTGAAATCCTACTATACCATAGGCTTTTAATAGAAAAATATACAGTATCTGTAGCTCAGGGTAGAACTGTGGAGTTATTATGCTTGCACTGATGATGTTACCTAGTTAAGTAACAAAAGGTCTGCAAGCAAACAGCCAAATTCAGAAAACACCAAGGACTCCACCACACCATATAGACTTTTGCATAACCTTCATAAAATGGCTACTCTACTAGGCATAGCCAATCACAGTTCTTACCAAGAAGACATACGGATACATTATTTAGCCACTCCTCTGCTTTGCATTCCGTTTTCTGAGCCATAATCACCCACCATTTTATGTTCCAGGAATGATCAAGAGGCATTCTTCAAAGCAAAGGTTATCCTTAAAGCTAGAGATTTGCTTCATAGGAAGTTAGCTTTCCATTTATTTATTTAAATTATATTTAAATTTAAATTTATTTAAATGATCAGAAAAACATAAGATGTATATGGTGAGGAGTTGGACGGGACCTAACTGAAGCACATTAACATATGAAACATATTTTCTTTAATTTTCAAGGATTAGGAGAATTTTTTGAGAGATTTGTTATTTGGTCTTTTTGTTTTTTTAAACTTCTTCTGTATTATTTGGAAGATAAAATGTTTGGAATTCCACCTTCAGTTTACATTCTTTGTTGTTGGCATACCATACTTCTTGCAGTAAACTTAGCTTGTCACAGACAAACCACAGCTGTTCCTGATGCTGTGCGCTTCAATTAAAATTCAGTTTAAAAGCTCCTGTCCAATATTTATAAAATAAAATTTAAAATTAGCAGATGGAGTTCATGTACATGCAACCTTCTGCATCACCATCTCAACACAAGTCCAATGGAATATCTCATTTTACATTCTTTTGTAAGTAAATCTCTGAAAATTCTATTACAGTGAAAGCTGTATGGTACTTTTATAAATCTGTATTCCTATAGAGCTACTTGGTGTAGTGATCAAAGCATCTGGCTAGAAATATGAGAAACTGAATTCTAGTCCTGTCTTAGGTCTAAAGCCTGCTGGGTGACCTTGGACTAGTCTTTCTTTCTTTCAGCTCTGAGAAGGAAGTAAGGGCAAACCACTTGTGGAAATCTTGCCAAAAAAACTGAAGGGAGTTTTGTCCAAGCAATCTCTAGAAGTCAACTTGAAGAGAAAAAAAAAGCAAAAAAAAACCTCTTTAGTTAAACTATCTTAATCTAGGATTTGCGTATTGCAGTAAAAAACATGGTTTATAAAATAACCCAAAATTGAATGAATTTGCATAAACTCTTTCCTTTTAATTACAGTGACAATATTCACATTAAGACAAAACCAAATAAACAACTTTATGGCTTAATGTGTCACGTGACACACATTATTTAAACAAAATTATGTAGGATTTGTTGCAAATTTTAATATATGAAATTATCATCTTTCCTTTTCAATGTGATTTGTTGCTATTCCCGATAGGATTGGATTACTTATTTCTGTAGCTGATTCAAGAAACCATAGCATAGAAAAACCAGGACATTATTTCTAGGTCCAATTCCAGCTTTTCTAACGTAATTTCAATTTCTACAAATGATAAGTGCTAGGCCCATGATGGCGAACTTATGGAACGCATGCTAGAAGCAGCATGCAAAACCATCCTGTGTACCACGCGCAGACCCGCAGGCTCGTCTGTGTTCCTGCGCACTGGCCAGCTGGTTTTTGCATGCGCGGGAGCACCGAAACCTGGAAGTTCAGCGCTTGGAGCATGCATGCAAACTGTGATGCTGCTCTTCCACGCTTCAGTGCTCCCACACACACAAAGACTACTGAGGTAACACGGTCTAGGCGAGCCAGTTTTGCGTACCACTTCTGGCAAGCAGGCCGGCATATGGTGACATAAAAGATTTGCCACCACTACCTTACATTCTTCCCAGCTTCCAGCTAGACAGCAATATTCATGACAGATAATAAACTTCTTAATATAAGATATAGATTTTGGTAGAAAAAAATATTACCAAGCAAAGCAGAAAAAGACAAAAAATAAAAAATCATTTTTATATTACACATGGTACTATTGTCTTAACTGGGCTCATTTCTGAAGTATCTTCTTAATTAAATATAATTTTTGTAGCACAATTTATTTTGCTCTAGAACAACAGAATTACTACAGTTTTTATTCTGAATAAAATGGATACTCCAAGTTATCTTCCATTTTCAAATAATGACCTAGTAATCAAGACAGCAGTGAGGTTACATATACTATAAGCAAAGCTACATACTTAAAATTTGCAGAGCATGCTGTGTTTGGAAAACAAGGAACAGCATGTTAGATTAAGCAAAACAAAACTTTCTGGCACAGTTAAGAGTCACAGGGCTACTTTCAACATTCCTGTGAGAAAAACTAGCTTGTCATAACCATGCACGCAAAAGAGATACTGGACCAAAGAGAAATTGTGTGCAGCATGTAACTTCAACAAACCTTTCTCAGAAAAGTGTTTTAAAATATAAAGGACTATAATTCCACAGTAATCTGCCTGAACTGGTGATTTTTAGAATTGCATTGGGATTTCAATTCCACAATTTTATAATGTTTGGATTTTGTGTAGGAAATTGGGTCTGAGTCTAATTTTCTCCTTAGGGTTCTGACTTACTTATCAGGAGAAAGCATCAACTTCTAATCTACATTTTCAGTGGAGCAATTAAAGCTGATGTATACTGAGTTGTGAGGAGTGAGGGTTCCATCTATTTCTTGGTGATATTGGTGAGCAACCTGGCAATACTTTGAATGGGCAGTTTTTCAAATTTCCCACCCAATGCCGCAAAGAAGAACCTGTCTGAATTCAAGCCTTATTTCTCCAATAACAGCCTCAGTGGTGCAGTGGTTAGAGTGCAGTACTTCTGCTGATTGCTGATTCAATTCCCACAAGGTTGACTCAGCCTTCCAAGGTGGGTAAAATGAGGACCCAGATTGTTGGGGGCAATATGCTGATTCTGTAAACTGCTTGGAGACCCATTTTTTCCAACTAACCGGCCTGGCCTGACACCTTGGGGTATTTTAAATTGGATAAATTTTTAATTAACTA
>JAEANM010005025.1:0-20083 GCA_017656035.1 Myanophis thanlyinensis
GAGAGAGAGAACAAAATAGGAAGTAAATGCAGCATGGAAAATTTTTAAATAGCTAGCATTGAGTTACCCTTTCTTTCTAAAGAATCTTTCATCAGGAACAATTAACTAAGATGTAAGTTGCAGATTAAAGTTGCAGTGCAAAGCAGATACGATAAAATAGACAGACAGAAACTTTGTTGATAAAATAAGCAAACAAACAACACAAAACTATCCCCTAACAAGAGTTTTTGGCAACCATTTGCACTCAAAGCTTACACATAATGTTGCAGAAGGTTGCCACTTTTATGGGAATAAATGCATCTTGATTGTTTAACAAATAACACAAATAAAATTTATCAGAGAGCCCAGAAACTTTAAATGAAAGAGGGTAAAATCATTGTTCCTGCAGAACTAGCAATGCAGCAGAACAGCAGACAGGCAAAATTCAGACTAAAACGAGGTTGGATGGAGGTTTACAAGTTTAAGATCACTTTCAAATGTTGGATTAATACCTGAAATGCTGAAACGCAAACACAGACCAGATTGGCCTCCTAGGAAAGGCTGCATTATTTTTTTTTTGTCATTCTGAATTTTATGTTAAGTGGGGAAAAATGTCTATGATGCATGTACTTGGTTGGTTAGCCTACATTTTCCTGGCAGACACACTTTCAAACATAAATTCCCCCCACATTGTATCTGTACTGTGCATAATAGTGTGTTTAGCTCCACATTCAGATTCCTTTAATCAGAGAATTGCAAACGCTATAAAGGAGGTTTTGCTGCCATATGTGACGGCTGGACGGACTGTTGTAATTTCTCTCCATCCCTGCATGAAGCCAGGACTCAAGTTTGGCTTATTATTGTTACTCAACGGCTGCTGAGGGCAGGCAGGCGGCTTTTAATGAATCTCTACTGGGTGGGTATCTTCCTAGCCACCAGGGAAAGGGTTTGCAGATTGAACCAGCAAGTTGCCCGCTCACATCTTGAAGAAAGAGGCAGCAGATCTTGGCATGTGCTAAAAGGCCAGGGCATTAAAGGCCCAGCTCAGCCTGATGACACCATCACAGAAACCCCTCACCCTTCTTCTCTGGATCGGCACACATAAAGTGCAAAGCTCTACTCTGCACCACACCTCCAGGATAGTTTTTTCACACGCAAAGCACAGAACCACAAACTGACCAGACATAGATGCAGGGTTTGTGCAAAGAAAAAAGAAAAAGGAGGCAAATGAATCTACATCCCTAAAGCTTTGCTTTCTAAACTGGGTCTCCTGTGGCAGGGCAGGCGCCTCCGAGCCCATGGCCCAGTAAGTTGAGGCGGTGACTGCCCTGGTGTGATCCATGCTCTGCTTGGATCAAGACACACAAGATGTGGCTTTGATCTCTGGGTTGCAGTCAGTGACTATCTGGGCTGTTTTCCTTTCTGTCCTCCACCAAAGGTGGCTTTAGAAGTGCATGTAAGGAGGCAGCACTTTTTTTTTCAAGGGAAAGGGACATAGGATGATATAACATTGCATATTATAATATTATAATGGAAAGGAGAAAAATAAGACTGGAAAGATTAATTGTGAATTGCAATAGTCTTTCCAGTGTGAACCTTCTCCGGATATAACCGACACGATTCCCATCCAGCTCTCCAGGGAGAGGCGGTGTGGCCTAATGGTAAAAGGGCTAGACCAGGATGGAGGAGACCGGCTCCAAGATCTCTTTGCGCCCTGGTGGCATCTGACTGGGTGACCGTGGCACAAGGAAGATTTCTCCACTTACTCCTTCTTTGCAAGCTTGTTCAGAGGAAGAAATGATGGCAGTTCCTGGAAGAAAAGTGCTCATTCCTCTCACAAAGCCAAGCTATCATTCCCTTCATCATTTTTTAAATAAAATAAAATGAATGAATAATCTTTGTAACAGCCCTCATATTCCATCGGTAATCTTGAACAAGCACCATTTGAAAACCAAAACAGCTTTTAAAAACCTTAGTGCTCGGTCCATATTTCTGCCCACCCCAATTTTCTCGTCCTACTAGTAAATGGGCTTAACAACCCAGCTTCCCAGACAGATGCAACTTCACTTTATTCAGAAACAAATCCCACTGCGGTCAAAGGTGACTATTCCCATGACTTTACATAACCTTTTTTTTTAACACCGCCGTCCCATCTCTTAGTGCCTTCAGCATGGAGCCGCTTTGCCCCCCCACCTCAAAGATGCTTTTTCCTTCTTCCCAACTGTGCCACCCAAATCTTAACCCCTTTTTCACCCTTCCTGGCTTTGGGTCGAGTCGGCTGAGTGCTGCCACCCGGCCAGGTGTGAGAGGTAGAGAAGTGCTGTCCAATAATTCCACCTGAGCTGATTGCAGCTGCCCAACACACTTAGCCTTGCTGGACCCTCAAAAGTGGCAGCAATGGTGTTGGATGTGATCAGGACCTCCGTTCTCCCCTCCCCGGGAGAAGTTGAAGTTCTTCCCAGGTAATTTTGTGCCAGGCCTCCAGGGGCCGCTGGAGCTGGGGTCAAAGTAAGAGGAAAAAACCCTCCAGTCAGTAACATGTTTAGGTTACAGGTGCAGATAAGGACAAGTTTAACTGGACTTAAGACCTGAAGGCAACTGCATCATCTCCCTACTTAGTTAGGTTCCCCATATGGTGATGTCACCGTGGAGGGGAGGACCAGGAGCTCAGGTATCCTCAAGGATGAAGGAGGGGGCTCCAGCCCTCCCCCCTCAGTTCAACCCCTAAGGAGACACCCTCCCCATCCTCAGAGAGGGCAACCCTGGCACAGGCGGGCATGGCTGAGTCCATCCATCCAGACAAGCCCAGAAGTGAAACTCAGGGCACTGGGGTGGATCCCCCCAGCAAGGAATGAACCTGTTGAGGAGCTTTGGCTGGAGGGGAGCAAGCCAGGGGGGCCGAGTCCAAAGAATTTAGCCTCTAGGCTGCATTCAGAGTCCTCACATCAAAGGATGCCTTATTTAGCCCTCATTTGGGAGCTTATCAACACACGGATGTTCTTCTTCTTATTATTATTATTCAGAACTCTTTGCCGTCGGAGCCGCCCCAAAAAAAGCCGCGGGAGCAAAAGGCGTGAGAAGTACAAAACTCCCTCCTGGGTTGACCATCACCCGCAAGGAACTCTCTCTCTCTCTCCCCCCCCCTTTATTCCCACGCTCTTGGCGCTGCCTCAGTTTCCCTAGGAAAACTAGGGAGGAAAACTCCGACGCCCTCCGGAGAGCCCCAAGCCTCCCCTCGCTTCCCCCGTCCGCGCATCCCCAGCCACGCCGCTCGGAGCCCAGCCGAGGTCGCCCGGGGCTGACCGCCCTGCGCGGAGAGGGGGAGCCGGTAGCGAAGGTGTCTCTCTCTCTCTCTCACACACACACACACACACACACGGAGCCCCACCCATCCCTGCGCACCTGAGCGTCGGCGGGGGTCGGCTCGGGTCTGGCCGGGCCGGGCGTGCTCTTTCCCCGGGCGCCTTTCCCTCCGGGCGGCGGGCGAGCCCTTTGCTTGCGCAGCCGGCGGCGGGTCTGGGCAGCGGCGGAGGGCGGACCGAGGCGAGGCAGGGCCGGGCGGGGCCAGGCGGGGCGGGGCGGGGCGGCCGGCTCTTCCACCGCCGAGCCTGGCGCGTCCCGCGGAGCGGCTACGGACACTTGGGCCAAGTTCCCCGCGCAGCGGCCGCTTCCCAGTCCTCCGCCCGTCCGCCCCGGAGACGCGTGATCCGGCGGCGGCTGCCCGAGACGACCGGGCACAAAGTTGGGCGCGTCCGGTGGGCAGCGGGGCGCTTTCCTGGGAGGCGTCCGCGAGAAGAAGCCCCCCCCGGGGAGGGGGAGGGGGAGGGGCAGCCCCCTCGAAGCTGCCCTTGCAAAGGGGGGGAGGGGGGGAGGGAGGCTCTAAACCGCCGCTGTTCCTGCTGGCGGGCTGGAGGCGGCTTCCTCGCGCGGAGGCGCTGAGCTCGCCTTGCGGGCTTCCTCGCGCGGAGTCCGAGGCCAGAGGCCGCGTCTCCCCGCTCCAGCCCAGCCTGAACGTCCCTGGGGCGTCGCTGCCCCCTCGGAGTCAAGGGAGGCGCCCGGCATCATCGGTCGGAGGGGAGGTGGGTCAGCGGACAAGCCCGATTTCTGGCCCCGAAGGAAGGCTCTTTCCAAAGGCAGCCCTTGACAACTTGTAGGGGTGTCAACTCGGAGCCTTCCTAATATCTTGGACTACAAGTCCCATCGTGCACAGATCAGGAATTGTAGGTTACCTCAGGGTGCCAGGGGGCTAAGTTAGGAGGATGCAATGGTTGGGGGACAAAACCCTGTGAAATATGGCCCTAAATAAGTGGGAGGGCCCTTCTGTTCCCTAGACCAGTGGTCACCAACCAGTGATACATGGATCACTGCTGGTCCCTGAGAAAATCTTGGTGGTCCGCAGAAAAATTATTTGCATTCTTTATATTGCACTAAATCAGGGGGCAGATCATATTAGTGGTCTGCGGGATTTAAAATTATGAATTTAGTGGTCCCTGAGACCCAAAAGGTTGGGGACCCCTGCCCTAGACTGCCCCAGATGACCTCCCTTCCTCCCATTTTTCTTGGGCCTGGGATGAAAGAGGCAACCAAAGACCTTGGATGACCTCCCCCTGCCCTGGCCAGGAATCCCCTCCCCCACCAGTGGCTGCTGCTGGCCTTCTTTTGAGCACCACAAACCCCCTTCACACTCACACCGATCCTAACACGCCACAAGGCAGAAAAACCTCCTGGGCGCCAATTGAGCCTTCAGCCCTCCTTCCCCAGAATGGGAGTGGGACTGTTAGAAGTCTTCTTTTATTCATTCAATTTACAGGCTGCCCATCTCTCCAGTAAGCTGACTCTGTTGGCTGCTTTTATGGTTGAAAGAGTCACTTGGTTGAGTTGGGCGGCTACAGAAACCGAATGAATGAATAAAATGAAGGTAGCCTTGCAGCTTCCAATTTTGTGGCGCGCCATCCAGAGTCCTGTGGGGCAGGGAAGGGCTGCAAACACAGTTAAGTAAATAAGTAAATTCGGCAGTTGGAATATTAACTCACCCGGACTGGGAATGGCACAGGATTACTAATGTGAAATTAGTCACTGTATGAAAGAGGCTCAGGTTTGCCTGGGCTGTATATTCCCTCTATTTGTAATTTATCTAAACATCAGGAGTTGTGGACTTTTCGTGCATGAAAGGGGCAACACAAATTATGACAGGCTCTGGAAGGCATGCTCTATTTTTGATTTGCACCACTGGGTTGCTCATTCATTTTGTTTGGAACCATTCAAATTACATTTCCCCCCCACCTATCTTAGAAACCCAGAAGATGATTTACATGTGATGGAAATGAAGAGCAGAGAGAGAAAGGGAGAGAGAGAGAGAGAGAGAGAGGAGCTCATTCTCTCTCCCTTTGTTTGATCTAATGAAATAAGAAGGAAATTACCTCGCTGTATAATTAATAGATAAGAGAGAACCCAGTTTGGGATAGTGATTAAAAGTGCTGGGAAAAAACCAGGAGACTGTGAGTTCTAGTCCTGCCGGGTGAAAATCCACCTGCTGGGTGACTTTAGGAAGTCCCTCTCTTTCATTCCTAGGAAGAAGGCAATGGCTAACCACTTATGGAAAGCTTGCCAAGAAAACCGCAGGGCTCCTAGGATTGCCAGGAATCAAGGCTGATTCTGAGGTCCCCATTCCCACTCGAGAACAGATGGAGGGTGATGGATTAGACCCAAAGGAGATTTAATCCAATTCGATGCCACTGGGAATTTTAGAGGAGAAGACACAGAGAAGAGCAGCCGCTGAAAAACAGAGGCTGCCTACCTGCCTCTGATCCTGGATCCCCTGGATCTGGAAGGGAAATGGGGTGCAGAACCAGCACCTTGCTTGGTGCGGCTTTGATCTGCCTCCATCTCCCTCTTCTTTCTAACCTTTCTGGGCTGTGGGAAGATCAAAGCCCCAGAAGGCTGCAGGAGAGTTCGGAGGCAGAATAGACCGTCCTCTCTTGGCTGGTGCCTCAAGGCGGCTGGGAGTCGGAATTGGGAGCAGGGAAAGGAGATGCCAGGAGCACCGAAGACATCCGCTTGGTAACGTGGTCTCCCTGCCAGGATCTTTGCACAGGCCCCCAAACCGGATCCATCTTGTTCGTAGAGCAGGTCCTGTCTCACATCTGCTTAATTTTTGCTTTTTTAAAAATTACTGTTAATGCAACCAGATCCAAGTTAGTCCAGACGATGCTCTCGGCAACAACAAAGCTAAAGAATAAAATGTTCAGGCAGGTTATAATTTTTAGAAAAACCAAGTTGCCAATCTTTGACTTGGAGGAAGACTGAAATTCCGTGGAAGTAAGAAATTGGCAGACGAAAGAGAAGGAGGCAGGAGGAGTGTTTCTCCGAGAGGCTGCTAATTCTGTACAGGGAAAGGAGGAGAGAGGGAAAAAAAGGGGTTTTGCAGTAAGAGGCAGCTTTCCATCTGCAGCCCTGTGTCCTTCTATCTATCCGAAGAAGAGAGGCCGCAGGGAGCCCCAATGGGCATACGGATAGCAAGAGAGAGTGTGGCACCTGTGGGAATCTTGGTGTCAAGGACACAGGGAGAAAGGGAGGATGAGAGAAAGGAGAGAGAAAGGGAAAGGAGACAGAAAGAAGGAAGGAAAGACAGGGAAGGAGAGAGAAAGGGAGGAAGAGAGATACAGAGAGAACAAAGGAGAGAAAAAGGTAGAGAAGGTGAGAGAAAGGGAAAGGGGAGTCAGAAAGAAGGAAAGGGAGAAAGAGAAAAGGGGAGACAGAAGGAAAGGGAGAGAGAAAGGAGGAAGAGAAAGGGAAAGGAGACAGAAAGAAGGAAGAGAAAGAAAGGAAGAGATACAGAGAGAAAGGAGGTGAGAGAAAGGGAGAGAGAGATGACACTGGGAGTGAAGAGAGAGAGCTGTCCTTGTTGTTAAGGCAGCTCCTGTGAGTCACTGGACTGGTTTCCCACAGCCAGCAAATGGGAATTTCTGTCACAATGCCAGATTTCCTGCCAATGCACCGTTTGATCACACTCTCTGAGCCGTCAGCAAAAGCTCCTTCTTTGTGTCCCTCTGAAGAGGGGAGGAAATGCCCAGATCCTTTTCAGGTATCCACAGACCCATGATGCTGGGCTGTTGTGCTCATTTACTAGGTATTATGAAGTCCTCAATTCAGCCAGAGGGCTGCGAATATTCTTGGCCTGAAGATGCCAGTCAAGTACAGCCAAGCGGCCTGGAGGGCAAAATACCTTGGTCAATTGTACTGAGCTCAAATGAAGGTTTATTACATAGAGTAACATAGATGGAGGGGATCTTGGAGGTCTTCTAGTCCACCCCCCTGTTCAAGCAGAGACCCTCTACCACTTCAGACAAGCGACTGTCCAAACTCTTCTTAAAAGCCTCCATTGATGGAGCACCCACAACTTCTGAAGGCAACTTCTGTTCCATAGGTTGATTGCTCTCACCATTAGGAAATGTCTTGGTTCCTTTCCATTGTTCATTCAATCCCTCATTGCACACACACACACACACACACACAAATTCCACCAAAGCTCGCTCTTTTATAAGAAAAAAAATCTTTGTAATGGAGAAGTTGAAGGGGAAAACGAAGACTTATTTTTCTTGGGTGTACAATTCCTTGTCTCTGTGTTCTTCTGTATCCATGGAGAAGGCTCAGTGGCACTTTCTCCCACATGCAGATCCACTTTATTTCATATTAAAGAAGTGTTGGTAGCCCGGCTCAATTCTCGCATGTGAGAACTGTTTGGCAAGGGCAGCTAATTATATTATGAATAAGGCTGCAACTATTAGCATCAGCAATTAATTAAGAGGCTACACAATGAGCTTTTGTGCAAAGCTGTAGACAATCAGGATTTTAGGAGAGAAGATGTTGGAGGGAAGGAAGCTTACAAATAAGGCCCAGAAATATTTCCATCCACAGCGTTCCTCCTCGGTCGACCATTGGTGATTGATCTGCTGCTAGCTCAGCCTGGGTGGAAGACTTCATGCCACAGAGACCGTGAAATTCTTCTCATGGATGATGTTTGTGTCACTCAAAGTCCCACAAGCTCAACATCTGGAAGGGAGTTCTCTCTGGGTGTTTGTGTGTTGTGCAGCTGCAAAAAAGTTTCCTTCAGCTACCAACAAGGTTCTGGCAGAGAAGAAGCATGTGACCATAAATCAAATGTTCTTGCTATTAGGCTGGGTTGTACAGCCATAATGCCGTCCTTGGCTGCAACAGAGAGTAGCGAAGAGCCAAGCAGCAGCTGCATTCAAGTCAATGGGGATCGAGATTTTGGCAACCAATTCACACAGGATCCCACTTTGGCATTGTCTTCTGAATAAGATGGTTTCCAGTGTTACTCCAACCAGGAATCTTCTTTCTGAAACAGCCTTGGATGCCCAGGTATTTACACCAAGGTCTATCCAGGTGTAACTGATGCTAAGCATCTTGGATTGCCAGGATATCTTTGTTCTGAGCTTTTCTAGAGCTTTGCACTGCTCTTCCCCAAGAGCTGTAGAGTCTTCCCTCATTTCTAGATCAGAGTTCTTCAGTCAAGATCCAGATAATAATATGGCATACAGAAGAAGAGTTGGAAGGGATTCTCATCCAACTCCCAGCTCAAGCAGGAAACCCTATACCATTTCAGACAATGGCTGTCCAATTTCTTCTTAAAAACTTCCAGCGATGGAGCACACACAGCTTCTGGAGGCAAGTTGTTCCACGGATTAATTGATATACAAATGTCAGGAAATTTCTCCTTAGTTCCAGGTTGCTTCTCTCCTTGATTAGTTTCCATCTGTTCCTTCTCATCCTGCCTTCAGGTGCTTCAGAAAATAAATTGACCCCCTCTTTTCTTTGTGGCAAAGCCAGAGATATTTAAAAAGGTTTTTTGTCCCTCCCTGGGTCTGAATTTGTATGGGATGTTTGTTTGTTTGTTCCATTTTTTTAAAGAAATGGACCATTTTAGAAAAGAACTATTCAACTTCATCTGTCAGTTTCCATTCTTTTTAAGCTTTGGGTAACAATTTCTGAAGATTTCATACCTGCAGAACAATTTCTGTCTTGAGTAGTTACTCAGATAGCAGAGAAAGTAAGATTCCCCCCCCCCCAATCCAAACCCCGCTGCCAGAATCGGACAGGTTCTAGAAGAAGGAATTTCTCAACCTTCATTTCCAGTTTTACCTCCGTTATTATTAAGTAAAATAGAATAAACTCCAAAGCAGGGTTGATGCTAAAATTAATTCAGGTAATTCTAGTAGAAATAAATCATTGAAAAAAAAAAAAAAGCCCTCTGGTGGCTGGCTGTTGGTTTTTATTTTGAATGAGCCATAACACTAAACAATAGCTTATACAATTTTGGGCACACAGTGAAAGAAATCCACCATTTAATCAATGTTTCTTGACTTTGACAACTTTAAGATGTGAGGACTTCAATTCCCAGAATTCCTCAGCCCGCAGAAGGCAATTTTGGATGCTTAAGCTTACTCAGCATCTTAATTGCTAAGTGTGAAGTTGGCAATTGTTACAAGGAACTATCTGTGAGGGATGGTGACTGTGGAAGGGGATTCTGGTGGGCTACATTGAAGCAATAGTTCCCCAGGAAGAAGGGATAAATTCCAGAAAGGCAAATGAGATAAGAGACCAGCCCAGCCCGGAGCTAAATAGAAGGCAGAGGAAGAGAGTTTCAGCCACTGCCAAGAATTTCCCAGAGACTCTTCACAAGAGTGAGAGTAGTAAAGCTTTAACCTGGCAAGATTCTGTCTATTGTGTGTGAGAAATAAAGAGCTAAATTCTGGCAAGATTCTTCTGTGTTGCTCTTGGACTAAGCCTCACGTCATCATCAAATCTCAGGTGCAGCTCCGTCCCACCCCTCCCTAGTTCTTGAACCCAGCAGTGGAGACCGGTTGTCTTAGAAAGGTAGGAGGGAAGCAGTTGAGGAGTTAAAGTCCCCGACATATGGAATGTATAGAGCATGGGCCTTGACTTCTGTGTGCTGCGGCAGGCAGACAGTATATTTATTATTTACCCCATAAAACATCTAATCTAGCCAAGCTGTATCTGTGAGCCTCCTGCCAAGTCAATTCCTGAAATAGGAGTCAAGATTTCCTGCTGGAGGAAAGTCTGACATTAACCACTGCACCCACACTAACTGGGTTGGCTTTGCTTTTTCTAACCTAGCCAACATTGGGGGCTTGGAAGATGAGGAGAAGAGGCAAGGAACCCAAGGAGTGGCCAGGATCAAGGGCAAGCAAGAGAGATTTTTGGAAAGAAAGAAAGAAAAAGAAAGAAAGAAAGATTGATTCACGGAAGGGCATAAATTCTCCCCTGCACTGGATGTGAATGCAAGTGAAAGAAGAATTTGAGAAGGCATATGGTTCTCCTGGCTCTGGAGAAAGGCACGCATGCCAGCAAAGCTAGATATGTGTTTTCGGTGATGTTCAGCTAATGAGTCATCGGCAGCACATTTGATTTGAGGCTGGTCTACCTGGTTTGTGGTGTTTCTCATTTCATGTAATGCTGTGGGAGAGGAGATGGTTAATTTGGTGGGAACAGCAGCAGAAAGAGGCGGATAATCTTACCTTCGTGCCCTCTGCCGTTCTTTCCATCCATCCGTCCAACCCGCCTCGCATCTGCTTCTATTTTCATTGTGGAAGAAAAGACCAATGGAGGGAGAGGCATTTTGATCTGGAAAACAATACCAGAAAAAGAAAAGAGAGAGAGAGAGCGGAATAGTTTGTCTCCTGCAGCTCTTCAAAAGTTGGCAAATAAAAGGGAGAAAACTTCACTATTATCCAAATGTTGATGTTCAACGCAACATAAATATAGTGCGATTCCCGCAGAGTGTTGAAAAGTGACGATTATAAACATCGCCCACAGGAAATGGCTGCAGAGAGACACAGATTGTTTTTCTTCGGTCATAAAGCAAACTCTGTTATTGCGTATTAAAAATATGAAGCCATTGCTAAGTCAAACGAACAGCTGAGCAACTGGAGGAAACAGGGTGAAAAGCTTGTGCTGACTCCCAAATTCACTTTGGCACCTTATTTATGATTAGTAATAAACATAATTGCAATTCCTATTTTTTCAGAAATTTCCCTTTTTTATTTATATCACTACATAAGCCTCCCATCTTGCCTTGCAGTTTATGTCTTCACCAGGTATACATTTATTATGGGGTCACTTTTCAATAGCCGAGAAATGGGAATGTTTGCTGCATTCATTTGAAACGCTGCAGGTGTGCAACGGACAAGCACACTTAGAACCAGAATTTCTGTTGCTAAGTGAGTCGAGCTTGATTTTATGACCTTTTTTGTTAGGCCAATCATGACAGTTGTTAAGTGAAACATGCAGCTGTTAAATGAAACCAGCTTCTGCTCTTGAGTTTGCTCTTTGGAAGCCAGCTGGGAAGCTCGCAAAGGGAAATCCATGAAACTGGGATGCTGCAAACTGATTAGACACATGCCAGTTGCTAGGCGCCAGGAGTTTGATCATGTGACCATTGGGTTCCTGCCATGGTTGCAAGTGCAAGGACCAGTCGCAAGTACCATTTTTCAGTGCAGTTGTAACTTTGGTAGATGAAGATATAGTTGTAAGTTAAGAGCTGTCTGTATTGTACTCTTAGCAAAAGAATCTGTATTCAAATTTTAGTTTCTCAGAGAAGTTGAGAAGCTCTAAAACATTTACTCTACTCTGAATCTATCTTCCTTCCCTCCCTCTCTCCTTCCTTAGTTCCTCCTACCTTCCTTCCTTCTTTCCTCCTTCCTTCCTTCCTTCCTTCCTGCTGTACATCTGGTTATGAAAGAATGAAAGAATGCTGTAATTTTGTTTCTTACAGTGCATTGAAGAATTAATTAATTTAGTGGTTTAGGTGCTTTCAGTCAATGCTGACTAAGTAAAACGTTACATATGACATTGTGCCACAGAGTTATGGATATTCATTTATATTGGTTTTTGCACCAATTGATCGGTCTGCCTGTGCTCCACAACTTCCCTATGTGAAAAATCTCTTATTAAGTTAAGAAGGTGCACGGCAGGCATTCTAAAACGTTGGTTTAAAAATAGAAAGTGACAGCCATGGTTTATTGGTCTAAGGATGAGGCTGAGAATAACAAACTTTCCTAAAATAGCAGAGTCAGCTTATATCTGCTGGAAATTTCTAAACTGCCCTGAATTGCTACATGGTTTAAAAAACAGATCAGTCACTCTAATTTAAATAACCTGTCTCACAAGATGTGAAAAAAAGGTGTAGAAAAAGAGCCCCACAAAAGATGGTCTGGTAATTCAATGTATGCTGAACATCCTTACTGTATATAGGATTGTGGGCCTATTGTACTGAAAAGAGCAGCAAAAATGATTAGGGGGCTGTGGGCTAAAACACATGAAGAACGGTTGCATGAATCGGGTATGTCTAGTCTAAGGAAGAGAAGGACTGGGGGTGGGGACGAGATAACACCATTCCTGTATCTAAGGGGATTGCCACAAAGAAGAGGGCAGCAACCTATTTTCCGAAGCACCTGAAGGCAGGATGAGAAGCAACAGATGGAAACTAATCAAGGAGAGAAGCAACCTGGAACTAAGGAGGAATTTCCTGTCTGTGAGGATAATTAATCGGTGGTTCAACTTGCTCCAGAAGTTGTGGGTGCTCCAACAATGGAAGTTTATAAGAAGAGATTGGACAACCATTTGTCTGAAAAGGTATAAGGTTTCCTGATGTAGCAGAGGGTTCGGCTAGAAGACCTCCAAGGCCCCTTCCACATCTGTTATTCTTGTTAATTGTTTTGCAGCACAAGGCAATTTTTAGTTGTATGCTCACTTTAATGCGATTTACTTAAGCAACATGTCCAGAATCCAGCTAATGTTTGGCTGCCTTTCAGTCTTTTGCAATCTAGTTTAGAAACGCACAATTTATTGGGTTCGGCTTCATGGAAACCATCTGCATTCCTGTTAAACTATCCATTGGCATCCTACATCTATGGCAAGCTGGAGCTTTGGATATTGATTCAAAATCAGTATAGCTGCCTCATTGTATTATAATGGGACTGGATGAGCCAGCTGTGTTTCATTTTGATGGGAAGAGGAGATATTGTTGGAAAACCTATGTGTTGCAGAGCTTCCTTTGTTCATCTCTGTTAATGGTGCTTGGTCTACTCAAGGTCCTTTGGACTAGTCAATTATTGTCTCTTGAGTGTTGGATTTTATTTTCCTGGCATGGCTGTGTGTTTCAAAATTGGAAAAGAGATTAATATTAGCAATATTATCCTGGGAGACCTGCATTTACCTTCATTGGAAATTAATGATCTTTTAAGAAATCCTGGACTTCTTTCTATAAGATGGTCCCAGACCTGATCCATAGAGAAGTCGGGTCTTCCTACTGGCCATGTTCCAGTATAAAACAAATAAACCCAGTTCTGAACCTGGAGAGAAGCAGTTGGAAGATTCCATCCATAAGTCTAAAACGGAGGGCTTGAGCGCCCTTTCACACGCTCGTGTTTCTAAGGAAGGAAGAAGATCCAGTCATGGCTTGAGTCCGTTGCTCCTTTTCCTCAACGCTCGGTCTGGGTCTAAACTTCCTTCCCATTTATCAACTGAAGATGGAAATGAGATCCACACCACATTTTGGGTGCTTCTGCATTGAAAGGATTAGATAGGCCCAGGGGACTCCGAATGTGTGAACAGCACACCTTCTTCAGGGAGGCTCCATTCATGTCCCCCCATGCTGTCATGGAAGGAAGGTCTAGAAGTCCACCTGCTGATGTCCACAGCTGGTGATTTGCAAGGCCCACAAAGGGCTAAAACATCAAGATGGTGGCCATGGTGATGGACCAAAATTCCACTTGGAGCTTCACCTGTATGATTGCAGCTGCCAGGTTGAATTTTTTTGGCTGCATCTCATAACTGCTCACAAAAGTCCTGACAAGCACAACTATTTACAGGTTTTAGGAGAAAACATAGGAAGTTGTGGAACAATACAAATGTTTTCCTTAACTGTGAACATAAAAAAAAATTACTTGGCCTTTGCCTGTGAACAGGCCTATTTCTGATTCATATAGCATGCCTTATTTTAATTGTGATTCTTCTGATACTAAATAAAGAAACAAAACTGAGGATTGGAGTGCAGCTTGTTTGATCCCATAGAGAATGCAGGTGATGGGGCATCATTAGTCTTATCCTACATTTCCTTTAGAATTCCACACCTATTTGTTTTCAGCAAGGACAAATCTCAACATTCAACTTGATCTGTCATCCTTGTGAGTTCTTGTGGAGACCCAAGTCAAGAGAAAGGAGAATCAGTACTGATGATGTTACCTAGTTTGGCTATAATGAAATGTCTACAAGAAAACCACCGAAGAAGAAGGAAGAAGAAAAGAAGAAGAAAGGAGGAGGAGGAGGAGGAGGAGGAGGAGGAGGAATTGTGTGGGTGTTGTGCTTGGTTCCCACTTCAGTTTGTGGCAAGCTTCTCAGCAAAATTTGAAGTCTGTGTTTGCTCATGTTTCACATGACATCGCCTGGGGAAGAAGAAGACTTGAGTTAATTTCTATTGTGGTGGTAGCTGTGGTTAGATTTGATACCATAGAACAACAACTGTAGCAGAGTTTTCCAGAAAGGTCAGTGAGTGTGTTATCCTTCTCTTTTCCTTCCTTTTATTTGAAATGCAAACAATGGAATCATGCCTCCCCATCTATCTCCGCACAGTATCCAGGTCTATATAACTGTTTATACAAAGAATAATTCTGGCTTCTATAGAATTCAAGAGCTGGCGCGCATTTCCTTGCACGTGATCAACATGGGCTCCCACCAAACTGATTAAAGGAAGTTATCCTGGATAAATGCAAAGTTTGTTAAGAGAAGACCATACATTCTGGCAATCCGGTTGCAGAATATTGTCTCAGCTGAAAACTATCTGAACACACCACGGTGAATTCTTCTTTTTTTAAGCGAACGCACAGCTCTGTTCATTGTAACAGAATGTCAGATACCCTTTGATTCTTTTATTAGATATAGTGAAATGTCACTTATCTAAGCAAAATTATATTGATTTCTCTGTGTTTTGGCATACCCCAGGCAATAAAATGGCTCCTTCTTGCCAAGCAGAGCTGACAGGCCTGTAGATTTATAGCTTGGCTGTTTAGAAAAAAACACGAAGGATGGTATTACTTGAGAATGAGGACTTGCTGGAAAGGAAACAATGGCCATTGTGTCTTAAGGCCCCGAAAGTTATTTAACTTCAGCAAAGTAGCCATGCCATAGCCATGCAGTCCAACTGACAAAAGCTAAAACCCATCCACCTCATCATGGCTTGGCATGGTGAGTGATCAGAAAGATAAAGAAATGTAATTCCAGAAATGTTGAGATGGTTAGCTGAACAATGGACCAGGAGAGGGCCCACCTAGGAACCGTCTGGTTGCTGACTTTACAAATCAAATAGGAACATCAAATATCAGTATCCCTTCTCTTCATAGTTCTTCTCTCTCTCATTTCATAGACAAAAGAGAATAATGCCTTTGAATCATGGATGTGGAGATGGTTATGGACTGCAAGAAGAACAAGTCAATCAAGAACAAGTTATAGACCATGTGAAGGCTGACTGCTCAGCCGAGATGATTATCAACAAACAGAAGTTCATATACTTGGATGTATGGACTGAAGATGGACTTGACAAACTATTCTACTTGAGAAGACTGAAGAACGCAGAATGAGAGGACAATAAATATGATGGATAGACAGGATGAAAGGGATAACTGAAGTCTCCTCAGAAGAACTATGAGATGGTGTGCAATTGTCCATGCATTCAGCAGTATTCAACATGTGAAAATGTTTTGGAACATGAGTCTAACAATGCTTTGTTTCTTCCTTTCTTTATCTGGTAGTCAACAACTTTTTGTTATAGTTATATTTGCTTCCATATTTTGGACCAATCTCCATATATATTATATGGTCTAGTTTAATGAAAAGAAGGACTAGGGGTGACATGATAACAGCTAATATTTCCTAGAGTATTTCATTCTTCTAGGAGAGTGGTGGGTGCTAACTTTCTACACAAGCCAAGTATTTCCAAAATCTAAGTGTTCCTTCTGCAGAACAACACTGCAGCTTATATCTGTGGTCCCATGCACACTTACTTGGAAGGAAAAGCCACTTATTCCGTTTCTCATTCTCCATCCTGGTGGCACAGTGGTTAGAATGTGGTATTGCAGGCAAATTCTGCCAATTGCCAGCAGTTTGATCCTGACCGACTCAAAGTTGAGTCATCCTTCCGAGGCCAGTAAAATGAGGACCCAGATTGTTGGGGGCAAGATGCTGACTCTGTAAACTGCTTTAGAGAGGGCTGTAAAAACAACAAGAAGTGGTATATAAATCTAAGTACTATTGCTATATTTGGCTACCTTAATCTAGTGATCCAAACGCAGAGTCTTCAGCGTAAACCTCTTCCCTGGTTTTTATTAAGCTATTCCCATGTAGCTTTTGTGCATGTGCATTTTCTGTTTTACATTGTACATGATTATTACCCCTGAAGGATTCTGAAGTTTGGAATACATGCTCTTATTGTAGAAATATCAACAAGAACAATGCAGAAGTAATTGGTTTTGGAGTATTTGAATAGATGCTAATATATATTGTCTTGTTTTAGGTCAGGATTTTGGACCGGATATTAAGAGAGACTGCCATGTGAGACTGAGGCAAGGAAAAGTTGTTTTTTTTAAGTCTACATTTGGCCAAATAAAATACTCTATGCTATTGCCAAAGAAATCCATATCTTCCCATGACGTGGGATGCAACAATCTCCCCGTCTCAGCCCTGGCACCTTGGGTGAAATTTTGCAAGTGTTTTTGCACTTTGGCATCCTTGTTTTCCTGTGAGCGGATGCCACATGTGTGAGCATGCACACACCTACACACGTTTGGGGCAATTGCCAATCGCACCAGGCACAGACATCCTCGCTACAGTCGTTGCTTGGTTGCCTAAAGCAGCAATTACAAGGAATGTGGAGAGCTTGGCTCAGGTTTGGTAGCAATTTCAAAGAATTTCGAAGTCTGTCAGTAAGATTAGCAAACGTTTCCCAAGGAATCCTCCCGCTTTCTAGCTCTGGAGCCAGTGAAAACCAAACCGTCTTTGCTAGCTCTGGTGCGGACAAAACATCTGTGTGATATCAAAGCACAGTTGGGTGTCTTGGAGAGAGATGTATTGGGTAGCTTGTTGGCTGTAGAAAAAAAATACGGGAAAGAAAGAATCCCCAGGCTGGATCAGTTCTCCGGATAATCTTTACGTAGGGATGGCTCAGGAGTTTGATTTTTATGAATTCGGAAAGAAAACGGCACGGGGAAGCCTCAGGTGGATTCAAGGGCTGATTAGAGCAGAGCTCTCAGCTGGACGTCACACAACTCTTGATTTTTGTGCAGGGTGATCCTTGGCTTCGCGACAACATCAAAATGCATTGTGAAGTGCAGCATAGGAAATGTTGGAATCGGTCCATCCATCCACCCTTCGCCTCTGAAAACTGTCTGGAAGGCGCACAGAATAAATGCAATGCAATGCAAGTCAGGCAGATGGGAAAGGGAGATATTCCCCCCCCCTCCCATTCTTAATTTAAGACACCAAATCTCTGGAAGAGACATGTGCTCCATCTCCAGAAGAACCACAAAGGGATTCCATGGATCGGGCAAATGGGGAACATAGCTGGGTGTGTGAGCATGGGGCTTTTCCACACTCCATGGACCAAGCTTTCCTTTTGAGGGATCTGCATCTTGCGATACCCTGGGACTCCAAGACTTCAATGAAAGCCGAGCCAATTAACTGGGATGTTATCTGCTCAGCTTTCATTCCAGAGAAAAGACTGCAAGGACCTTCAAGGCACCTTCCAGGCAGGTTGGCTTTCCTTGGCTGCAACTCCTCCCCCTCCAAGGTGCCCCAGGCTGTCCTGAGTCTTCTGAAAAGCCCCCCTCCTTTGCAAAAAATGAATCAGACACTTTAATGGGTCTGTTTTGCAAAGTGTTTTAGATAATGAAGGTTTTACAGATGAGGATTATTCTTTCAGTCTTCGGAGACTGTTGTGGAATCCCTCAGCTAAAATCATAGCTAAAAATGCAACAAATGCTCAGTATAATGGTAACAGCAATTAAAAACAACAGGAGTCAAACTCTTTTGAGTTTAGCTAATTTTGAAGTGGCTGGGCAGGATTGGACAGGATTGTTGCTTGAATGGGAGACCACGAGGACATTGTGGGGCCACTCAATAGATGGGGGATTTGAAAAAGGGCCTCCCAGAAGAACCCACCAACAAGCCACATCCACATTTTGGCCAAGAGAACCAAATAGAAACATTGAAAGGATTTGAGCTTGACTGGACTGTCCTTATCCAAATCAAATGCACCGAGAATACCCAGTTTATAATTCCAGAAATAACCCAATCTGACATGGATTATTTATGAGCAGACCAGTTAAACCAAACATCCAAAATATTTTCCAATAACTAAGTGACGAAAAAGAGAGAAAGAATGAACATTGCAGCAGGCGAGATATTGAAGAGAAAATGGATTCTAACAACTGTAACATGCTAAATAGTTGCATTAAATTAAAACTGGTTTTAATAGATTTGATTTAAAACGTCAGTGTGATGTTCAATACTTTAACAAGGGTTGCGCAGCATTCCAGACAAAGAAGATATGCAAAAATGAAATGTGTTCAGAAATAATAACAGGGACCCTTCCTGACTGTGGTGCACCATAGTTGTTCCTTGGCAGATGTGTAAAGATTGCGCGGGGGGGGGGTCGTCTTTTTCAAAAAGAGTAAATGAATTACTTGACGAGCTAACTAATAAATCCTGACAAAAAGAAAACACACGTGGAAAGGCTGAAGAAGATGCACAATAAGCCAGTGGCATTAAAAAGCCAACTGTGGTCCGACAATGGCAAAGTTCATTCTAGTTTCAGGGCAGACCTGCTGACCTTCGGACATCGTATCCCTCTTCTCTTTCCTTCTCACCAGTTTTCCAGCTCCTTGTTCTGAGCGCCTTGTTTCCCTGAGTGACCCACCCAAACTCCAGAAAACAAGTCGGAAGTGAGTTTTGTGGAGGAGGCGGAGGAGGAGGCGGCTGAGAAGTGGAATGGAGCTTGGTTCACACCCCGATGGCTCTTCTTCAGAGAACTCAGAATCAATTTTGTCTTGCTCTGCCTTAGGGTCCAGGCAACACAAACACAACACACACCCAAGCCTTGCAGTGTAGCAGCAAAAGAGCATGGCAAACTCTTTGTAAGGTCAGGTCAGACAATGCAGAAAAGAAGCACCCCTTCAAATATCAGAGCTCCCAAACCACATGCCACTTTGGATGTCAATGCAAGCAGTGAAAGCATTCTTCCTTTTACTTAGCCATACTTCATGCTCTGAGGGGAGGCAGAATATCTGCTGCATAAAATATTGGACTTTCAACATGCAAAGAATGTGCTCAGCCTTTAATTTATAGTCTCAGAGGAGGGTGATAATGGCCTTGGGTTTTTGTTCTGCATGGAGCTGTGTGTGTGTGCTTGAGTTGCACCTGTTGCTGTGCAATATGAAATGAATAAATTTTCAGTCTGTTGACTGCTAATAAACTTGGCAAAGCACACTTTATTTATTTATTCCAGTTTACCCAGAATAAGCTGAACTAGTGTTGGGAAACCAGCAGGTGGATTGCTTTGGATTTATATTGAGAGACAAATTGCAAAAAATGTCATCCATTGTCCTGCAAACCAGCATCTCCAAAACCTCATTGCTTCTCAGATTATTGTGGCCTTTGGGTGACCCTGATCCAGTTCCTTACTTGGCCAACTAATCCCTGCCTCGTTCATTAAGATCAGGGTTGAAAAGTCGAGAAATTCATTAAGCATCTGTACAATGGAAGCGAGACAATTTCTTGGCTTGAATAGATGCATTCTGAATTAAATCCATGCCTTTAGTTAAAAATAGAAATATTGTTGTAAATTCTATAAAATGCTGCTGCTGCTGCTGCTGCTTTGAGAAGCACTAAAACTGGTTTTGTAAAAGATTGAGGGAAGGGAAGGGAAGGGAAAGGATCACCTACCAGGCGTTGCAGGCATGGCTTCTGTGCCGTGTTTGTGTCAGTAGGTGGCACAGAGAAGCAGGCTAGGTCT
>JAEANM010005026.1:0-20083 GCA_017656035.1 Myanophis thanlyinensis
ATTCTATTCTATTCTATTCTATTCTACTAGTTTAGGTCCAAAGTTTAAAAGCCATGAAGAAAAATCACCAAAACACTTGGGTATCCCTGTGAATTCAAATTTTGAATTCTTTTGAATTCAAAATTGTGTAAAAAAATCTTCAAGGAGATATAATATCTTCAAACTAACATTTTAAAATAGTAAGGACATTGCCTGGAGGAATAAAGAAATAAAATATTTATATGCCTTAAAATACAGAGAAGGGAACATCTTTCTCTAAAACACTGAAAGAGCCACTTTCAGGGGGAAAAACATTTTTGTATACTTATTTCAGTGACATATTGGACTGTGTAGGAAATCCAGAATATTTTGTTTTATGAAAAACAGTCCAAAGGGACTGTTTTATTGAACAGCAAAGGGAAGATATTTTAGCTCTGGATAAATATTTGTGTATTTTGAATTTTTCATGACAGATAGTGAGTAGAACAGCATCCATGCCAAAATAGTTACTAATCTTCTTAATGTAATTTCTTTTTAATTTTCTGATATTTTCACTGACAAAGTAGGTTAAGTTAGGTTTAGATACTTTTGAGCATGCTAGATGTTTTAGGAAAGCCAGTTTGGTCTAATGATCAGGGTACCAAGCTAGAAAGTAAGAGATTGTGAGTTTTAGTTCCACTTTAGGAATAAAACCAGCTGAGTGACTTGGAGCCACTCACTTTTTCAGCCCTAGGGAACAAATCATATCCATATTGCCAAGAATACTGCAGGGATTTGTCCAAGAAGCTCCCAGGAGCCAAGAGTGACTTGAAGAAATAAGGAAGAAAAAATATTTTAGACTTCAACTCTCATGGGACCCAATCAGCCTTCTTTTTAATATTAAAGAGCTGTGGGAGAGGCAGTCTAAAATAAAAGTCTCTTTCTGTTGGAGATTTTTACATGCATTTGTACCAAATGTTTAATTTGCACTTCAGATTTCTGAAAGTTATACATCTAAGGGATTGGTGTGTACATAGTCATGAAAAGTGAGTCCTGAACTTCATTGATGTTTCCAAGTGCTCAATGGTCTCTACCTTTTCTCATACAATCTGCTCTAAAAGATAACAATTATTTTAATTGTTGATTTTTAAACGTTAAATTTAACTGCTTAATTTTATAACCTTAATCAGCCTTATTTAATTAATTTTAATTAGATTTTAGACTGTCTATGTATGTGTTTTTTATCTGGCTGTACACCGCCCCAGTCCCCTGGGGGAGGGGGCAGTATATAAATTCTGATAATAAATTATAATAAATAAATAAAATGGTTATATTTGTTTCCTGTGACTTCAGGCTTGAAACATGCATAACAATGTGTAATTCTGCTTGAGATTATTTCAGAATTTGGAAGACAGACTTAGATGAAGTATACTACTGACATATAAAGCTAAAGGTATTTGTGCAAGCAGCTTTAGAAGCTGAGCTGTCTGGGAAAGATTTCAGGAGTATGGTGGATCGTTCAGTGGAGATACTGATTTACTGTGCTGGAATCATTTTAAAAAGACAATGTCATGCTAGGAACCATTAGAGAAAGAGATGGAAAGTAAAACTGCTGACGTTGTAAAGCCCTTATTCAAATGTACATCCACGTCTTGAAAATTCTGTATAGTCACCAAATTTGAAAAAGGATATTACTGAGTGGAAAAACACATAGGAGCAGGCAACCAAACACTTTTCTTACAAGGCTGAAACATTTGGGACTCTTTAGCCTAGAGAAAAAGATGACGAAATGAGGACATGATTTCAGTGTATAAAAACCAGATGGTTGAGCAAGACCACGAATGTAATATACAGTATATAATCACTCTCAGCATGGAGGGTCATCCATGGAAGCTGTTTGGAAGGAGCTAGGCATTCAGTATACAATTACTCATAGAAATTCATTATCATAAGTGAGTTAGGTGAAGACAATTAAAGAGCCAGTTTAATATAATGGTTAAAGCATCAGGCTAGAAACTGGGAGACTACAAGTTCTAGTCCTGTATGAAGCCTAAGCTGGGCCAGTAACTCACTTTCTCACCAATATGAAGGAGGCAGTGACAAACCACTTCTGAAATCTAAAAACAAACACTTGCAGGGACTTTTCCAGGTCACCAGAAGTCAATACTGATTGCTTTGTAAGTGCAAAAACAAAGAAACAAAACTTGAATGGCTTTAAAACAGGGTTGGATAGATTCCTGATGTGTTAAGAGCTATTTGTTTTCAGAATACTTCTGAGATGGGGCCAGATAGTATGTTTGGAAATAACAAGAGAAAAGGGAGTAAGAGTAGGGGAAATGTATTTTGAAAGCTCCTGCTTGTTTTTGGTTGGCCACTGTGACAAACCAAATTTTGGGCTAAGATGAGCCTAATCAGCAGAGTTATTTTCACATGCTTATGGAGCTCATGGAGAACACTAGGTGACTTAGACTCTTAGAGCCTTTCAAAAATCAAATTATAAGTCATAAGCCAAAGTTAGTCTAAAGGGGAGCTGATAGACTCACACTAATTTTGGCTGCCATAGCCTCTCCTCCTATAATATCTAATTTGAGCCGTCCGCTACCACTCAGCAAAATTAGAAAGTTTACAAGTTTTGTTTTATGACAGTGAGGTGGAGATCCTCCTGCTCTCAAAGGAAAAGTGAATGGCAAATAGTGTTAATGAAACTAAAGAAGGGCTATTCCTAAAGTTGCAGGAGCCAATCTGGGTCAGTCATCTTCTGAGCTTTCCAATATGTACTGTACTGGAGCCCATTTTAGGGAAACATCTCACTGGCAGAGTGGATGCTATTCTGTGTGTGATATTTATATAGTGTAATTTACAGCTTTTTAGATGTAGATTGGGGAGTTGATGGCTGGCTATTAAGTTGTTGTGGGTTGGACTAGAAGACCTCCAAGGTCCCTTCCAGCTCTATTCTGAATGATTCCTTGTGCTTCCAAGCTCTGCCTCCTAAGTATTTGACAAAGTGGACATAATAGTCACATTACACTCAGTATCAAGGATGCAGCTGTACAGTAGAGGTGGTCAATAGTATTAAGTATCTGGGGGTGCAGATAACTAACAATCTGAAATGGTTCCTCCACACATTATCCTGAGCGAAGCATGCAAACCAGCCTGCGTTTCCTGTGCCGGATGAGGAGAGCACATCTTTTTCCTTCTACCTTGGCCACTTTTTACAGAGGCAAGATTGAGAGCAATTTAACAAACGGCATCACCATTTGGTTTGGTGGCTGCAGTGCCTCAGAGAGAAAGTTCATACAGAGAGTAGTAAGGACAGCAGAGGAGATGATAGGAAGCCCATTTCCTGTCATTCAGGATACTGCTTGAAAGCCCTATATGCTTAGAGCTCAAAGCATTGTGAGAGACCTCAAACACCCACTTCATGGTCTGTTCCTGTTGCTCCCCTCTGGGAGGAGATTTCTAGCAGGACTACCAGATTCTGTAACAGCTTTGTTCTCTCCCTAACTCGCAAGATCCCCTTTTTCTCACCACGTAGTTTTATGTATACATCGGAACTAGACTGTGTGGCTTTTCTGGAGGGGGTGACCCTTTGAGACCCGTATGTAACGAAATTTCATTTCAATGTATGCCGATTAGTGTACATTCAAAGTGACAAAGTTAGTCTAAGTCTTCCCGCCGAGGCCAGTTGCTTTCCAGAGGAAGAAGCGGGTCAGCCCCATAAAACATGCACAGGGCAATCCCACGACTCCAGACGCCCTCCCATGTGCGTTCGCGGCAAGCCTAGACTACTCAAGCTTTTGCTCAACTCCGACCGTCAAGCCGTTGAGGAAGAAGCCCCGTCCTAGGCGGTCGCTGGAGCAGCGACAGCCGCGGAACCTCAGGGCAGGCAAGGCTCGGGAACGGAGCCAGCCATTGGCCGCCTGGAGCCCCGCCGGCGGGGAACGGGAGGCGGTGGCCACCGCGCGGCAAGTTGGAGGTGGCTGTGGTGGTGGGAGGGGGGGGGGGGAGGAAGGCGACTGGCCCCACTTGCTCCGCGCGCGAAATGGAGCGCAACTTGAGCGTCGGGCTTGGCAACGAGTCTTCTTCCCGGACAGCTGGGGGAAACGGCGGGGAAGCGGCGGCGACCTGGGTTTTTGGCGCAGTCCTCTCCGTCATGTGTGTGGCTGGCGTGACGGGTAACGTGTACACCTTGGCGCTGCTCTGGCGCTCGGGCCGGGGCGCCCGGGGCGCGCCCTTGTCCGGCTCCATTGCCAGCCTGGCGCTGGCCGACCTGCTCTACCTATGCTCCATCCCGTTCATCGTGGGCACGTCAGTGGCCCAGGACTGGTACTTCGGCGAACTGGGCTGCCGCTTCCTGCTCAGCCTGGACCTGCTCACCATGCACGCCAGCATCTTCACCCTGACCGTCATGTGCACCGAGCGCTACCTGGCCGTCACCCGGCCTTTGGCCGTGCGGTACAGGGCGCCGCGCTTCCGCAGGATCACCGCCGGCGCCGTCTGGGGGATCTCGCTGCTCCTGACCCTGCCCATGATGCTGATGGTCACCCTGAGCCAGAGCGGCGACGGCAAGCATATTTGTGCTCCGACCTGGAGCCCCGACGCCTTTCGGCTCTACCTGACGGTTCTTTTCAGCACCAGCATCCTGGCCCCCGGGCTGCTCATTGGATGCCTCTACGCCCGCCTGGCCGCCACTTACTTGGAGTCGCAGAAGAACCCGCCGCGCAAAACGGGGCCCAAGCGCTCTCCCCGCCAGAAAGTTCTCATCCTGGTCTTCACCATCGTGCTGGTCTTCTGGGCCTGCTTCTTGCCCTTCTGGATCTGGCAGCTGGTGTCCCTGTACCACGGCCCCCTGGGGCTGCCGCTCCACATCCAGAAGTATATCAACTACCTGGTCACCTGTCTGACCTACAGCAATAGTTGCATCAACCCTTTTCTTTATATCTTGCTGACCAGGAACTACCGCGAGTATCTCCGTAACCAGCATAGGAAGTTCTACCGCTTCACCTCTTCCTTTCGGAAGAAGGGCTCCAACTTGCACTGTTCTTGGAGACGATCGTCCTCTTCGGGCACACAGTATGAGTCTGGGATAGAAGGCCTGGGCATGGCTGTACTAAAAGACTGCAAATGAACTTCCTCTCCCTCTTGCTCCTTGGGAAGAGTTTCTAAAGACCATCCAGGTGGGGCCCTGAGCAAGGTGAGATTTGTCATGTGGGTGGTCTGTTTGGAAATTTTTCCAGGGTGAAGGAAGAGAGCAAATTTATTTCCTCAATAGCAAACTTATTTAAAGTGAAATTTACTTCCATGTTAGGTATACACAGAATTGTGTTTTATTCAGAATCAGAAGTACATGTTAATCTTAAAAGAGACACAAATTTATTCCCAAGTCTCTGGAGTAAATAAATCAAGAAGTTTTTATTTTATTCATTAAGATAATTCTCAGTAAGCCTTACCCTGTATAGTAAGCTCTGAGATTGTAAAAAATTGGAGAGAACACCTATTATAATACCTTAATTTAGGCGAGGTTTTGTATTTGGTTTTTTTTTAAACTTTGGAATTATATGAATAGGCACAAATCTTTGCAAATAGATACATAAATTTAACTCTTATCCAGTCACAGAGATTATTAACGTTATATCCCATATGTCTTGGTGGTGGTGTTTTTTTATATACGAATGTTTTAATATAATAGCTAATTTTAAGAGTAATAATAAAGAGCCACAATTTAAATTGCAATATTATAATTACTTGGGGTTAAGTACTTTTGATTTCAGTGCAGTTTACTCCTAAGCATGTATCATTCAGTTTTATGGCAGGGCTTAATATTTTACATGTTTGTTGATTTGTTCTGTAGTCTTTCTGAAGGCTGGTGCATCATAGGTTTTTTTTTTTACTTTTTTAAGTCAATATATTGAAACCAACAGCTATATTAACTTTAATGATGCAGTGATAATGGGCTAGGGTAAAGATTATTGCAGGGTAAATTATTTTGCTAATCTTTTAAAAGAGCAATATTTCAATAACTCAATATCTTTGGTAAACATTCTACCAAGATACACATATGTATCATTTTGTTCTGGTTTTCCACCATTTATGCATCTTGAAACAGTTCAATTCTCCCTGTCAAAAACAAATTATTTTGCCTTGGATACATTAATTTTCAGATCCATAATCCTTGTTTCATCCAATTTAACTAACATTCCAATCATTCTTATTCTCAACCAGCAATATCAGCTGAATATGAATATATACATGTCCCCAAATAACAACAAAAATGACATTAGAATGTCGTTGCAGGAAATAGTAGTAGTGTTGTCCTGAATCAGTTTGTTGCAAAGTAAATCCCCTCTCAGTTGACTGTGCTAGCACAAAACACATAATTTAATAGTTAAACAGGCGTGGATATCCTCCTGCTGCAGAGAGGAAGTAGGCAAGCTCCAACTGAATGGCCCAGTTTCATGAACAGGATTGCTCATCTGCTTTATGTGACAGTATCCCTAAGAGTCACCAAAGACTACCAGATAACTACAGCCACATACCCATTCCTGCCCTGAAATCACTACTGGTGCCACACCTGAAATCTGGAAAGGCACAACTTTCAAGAGAGGGGTCCCCGTCCAGCTAAGTTTCAGTAAAGTATGTCATTCACAATCAAGTCATGGATGAGATAAGCTTTGTTATACAGGCTGACATAACATTCATTGAGCTATGATAGTGAAACAAAGCTTATCGGAAAACAAGTACTCATCTTTTTTAAAAGTTAAGGCCTATCTTTGTTCTTTAAGCAACCTGCGGGGCTAAATTTGATTTTTAATTACATCTAGAACAAATGATGGAACAAATATAATTAAAAAGTAAAGTGTCCTCCAAGCTGAGCTCTCCTCTTTGTGTGATTTCATGGATACATCCATATAGTTCCTTGGCAACAGTACAGAACAGACTTGCCTCCTGTATCCTCATAGGATTTCTCTTTCCCCCCCCCCTCCAACCCCAGTCTTAACACATAGACTTGGTATTTTTTAATTCTTTCCATCCATCCAGGACCAACCTACTTAGTTCCCCAGCCTAGAGAAGATTAAGCAAGTGCTGCCACGCGCTAAGGCTAGTGTCATTTTTCTCCTCACACTTTATTTTTGTTACATTAATAATTACAACTTGGTGGCAGCTTTTAAAGGATTGTTTGCAACTGTGTCTAAGGCTTTTAGGCTGTATCTGGCCCTGCAGATTCTAAGTTCACCTATTTCCCACCTTAAAGGAATAGAAAGCTAACTATCCTTTCACTCACGTGCTGCCAGGTCCACGCTTTGCCTGTTACACTTTTGCCCTTTGCATCTTGTCTCCCTCTCATGATCCCAACTTTGTCTTTTTTTCATTCTCAGCTAGCCCCTCCCTAAGTTTTTCAACTTTTTTCCTACTTCTGAAATTTTGCTTGCTGATTTTTTTTCTGCCATACACTTGTAACATGTTTGCTTTCTTTCCAGACCATTTTTCCCCAGTTGCAATTCTCTTTGCATTTTTCTGTGCTGCTTTTATTCTGCCCCGAGGTCTCAAAGGGGATCAAAGACAATTTTAAAAAGAAAGTTAGTAAAATTCAGATTTTGGTGAAGAGGAAAATTGATAAGTGACTGATACCAAGTTCCTGAAATTAGACTTAATGATGCAAATTGGCTTCTGACATAGCAGTCCTGAATAATTTGAAATCACTACATCATAGCAATATTTCTTTTAAAGCCTGCTTATTTCACAAATATATTCTGGAGAGTTATATTTATAAGTCTTTGGATCTGTTTTTATGTGCTTAACTTTAATAATCCATCTTGTGTTTGTTTTTATTATTTTAATTATGTAATGATTCATTTGGAAAGGGTACAAATTGGCATCTGTTCCCTTCCACTTTTTTTTGCCACCAGACAGCAGCTGTCCAGTGAATTAAGATGAACATTTCCAACCAGCCCCGTGCTGCTAAGGTTCTCTCTTCCTGGAAATCAAGAAGAAACAATTTATATTTTTCTTCCATGATGGAAGGCACAGCAGTCAAATGCCTGATCACCTGCTGATCTTCTTATACTGAAATATAGAGTTGCATGGGGCTAGATGAGAAGTGGCAATGCTGGCTGCGATGATACTATGTGCTGCTTACTGTGGAGTCTACATAGAGATAATTTTTAAAAAATATTGTTGTTATTTATGATAACATTGACCTGTGTGGTGAGCAATTTTCAAAGTGTCTTACCAAGAAGAATAGTGTCAAAACAAGCCTTGTGAAAGTATGTATCCCTTTAGCGCAGGAGTCTCCAACCTTGACCACTTTAAGACTTGTGGATTTCAACTCCCAGAATTCCTCAGCCAGTTTTGCTTTAGGGTGTTGACTATAGGGTGACACTATAACATAAAGTTATTATATTATATTTTCCAGGTGATGGTGACATCTTTGAGGTCGTGCTGACAAACTGTGACATAGTCAAGTATTTGATAGATCACAGACTGGTCTCAACCTGCATGTGCAGTCCTTTACACAGTATGCCACCAAGGACTGGCAGTATGTCATTCATCATCATCAGACTGCAGGACCCAGGTCAAGTCCAATGTTTTCAAGATTTATTTAATTAAAAAAATAACTCTCTGACAATTTATCACTTGTAGGAACTTGTTCTGAAAAGTGAATGCAGTTTTAAAAAATGTTATCACTCAGGCTGCAACCACAGTAGTCGCACTGAATACCTGAGTGCACCAAGATTGGTTTTGATGAAAACTACAAGACAATTTCAGTAACCCTCCAGGCCAAAACAAAACCTATGCAAACTGTCATTTATCATCTGCCTCCAAGATACACAGTTTTAAATATCTGCAGCCCAAAGTACAGGTGAAATGACAAAAAATGCAGGATGAATGGTAGCCGAGAAAAGCCTGCTGAGCAGATGGAATGCAACGCAGACATGCATGCCACTGGGGAGTTTTTCAGCACCATAAAAGCAGTTTATGGCACTTCTAAATCAGGATGTTCCCACTTGCTGTCATCTCCTGGAGTTGAACCAGATCAACTGACCAGGAAGAACTGAGAACTACTAAGCTGAGTGCTTTTCCAAACTGCTGAATAGTTGATCCTGATGTCTTACAACAGAAATCTTGACATTCCTCCGCTACCAGTCTTGGGTGCTTAGATCTGCCTCCTTCTACTGATGAGATCAAGAAAATGATTTTACATGTGAACTCAAAGAAAGCAACAGGGGAGGATAGCATTCCTGCTGTGATCTACAAAACCCTCAAACTCTTTACAGATATTCCAGTACACCTTGGAAGATACCTGGCTCATAGAAGAGATGCCTGAAGATTCTGTGATGCCTTCATTGTGGCTTTCTGTAAAACTAAGAGAAGCAAATCAGATTGTGGAAAGTACAGGGTATTTTTGCCTGCATTCTCCTCTACAAACTTGTCATTTCTTGGAAATGAACCTCTCAGGGACACAGTGACAGGCTACAACAAAGTACAGCAGACATGATATTTACCATGAAACATATCCATCAAAAGTAAATCAAACAAACAAACTTCTTGACTGTCTTTATTGACTTGACAAGGAAATTCATTGATCAAGTTGATTCAGCTACTCCATGATGGAATGACTAGACTGCTCTTTTACAATGGTAATACATCAGCTGCATTTGCCATTTCCAATGGGGTGAAGCAAGGTTCTGTGTAAGCTACAATCCTGTTCAATCTTTTCTTCACTTGCATGTTATTACATGCCCTCCAGGGTCTCTTTGACCTCACTGCTTGAACACACAGATGAAGTGCCTCCATACAGTCATTCAAGAAATCCTTTTTGCTGATGACTGTGCTCCTAGTGCACAAAGACAGTGGCTGACAGTTATACTAAACATATTATCAGACACTGCTCTTTGCTCTTTGGCCTGACTATCTGCCTGAAAAAGAGCTGGTAGTTCTATTAACCTGTGCCAAATACCAACCTCATTGGTATTTGAACCAAAAAGAGCTGGTAGTTCTATTAATTGTGCCAAATACCAACCTCATTGGTATTTGAACCAATAAGTAACTGTTGATGATTCCCAGTTGACAAATGTAAGAAGTTTCAGATATTTGGGAAACAAGTGATAGGTCTTTAGAAGAAGAAATTGACTCCAAAGGCCAACCAGACTATACTAGGGTGCTCAATCAACACAATATCCATATCTCCACAAACATCTGAACATTTACAGAGATGTGGTTATCCATGCTGTCCTACATGGATATGAATCCAAGATTCTGCATCGATGACAGATCAAACATCTGGAAAAAATTTGTTGGACAGTATGTCTCCAAACTTGAGGTTTTGGATCCCAGGGAGTCCATCAGCATTGACTCTCTGATTATCAGAGACCAGATATGATGAGAGAGATATATCATCAGAATAGACATCCACCATATATCACACCAGTTGCTCTCTAGTGTACTGGAGACTGGAAAGAGACATCAGGGTCATTACACATGTGCTATGAAGATGCTATGAAAGAAAGCCACTGTCACATTCAGCCAAGGGAACTAGAGGCTATGGATACTGACACAACTTGCTGGCGAGCCCTGTGTTATGAAGCCTTCACTGAATTTGAATAGATAACCATTAGTGGCATCAAAGAACAATATTCATAGCTATTACAATGGACTTCCAGTGCCCCTGTTGTGCTATTTCTGCACTGCCAGACTGCAGAGCCATCTCTGAGTTCACAGATTAACCGCACCACAGTATGTCTTCTTCAGATCTGAAGATCTCTTTCTCTCTCTCTCTCCTCTATCTAATCTATCTAATCTATCCATCTTCCAAATCACTTTCATGATACATGAAGCAGTCCTTCTTAAATGATATAATTGGTTTGCATATGAGCATCAACGTATGTGACACTTCACCAAACTATGTTAAAATGGTATTGGAAAGTAAATAGGAACATCTGTGTTTGTTGTCATGCATGAAGATCAAGGAATATGACATGGAATCAATTGCTTCAGGGACAAGATTTGGAATCCATTGATAAGTAAACATAATTTGTTTTTTCAGATTTATAAAATACAAAGATACAGATCTTTCAGCACAATTGACAGTCCAGCTGCCACATTTTACACCAATAACAGTTTCTGGAAACATGTCAAGGGTAGCCTCTATCAAACATTGCAGTCACCAAGGAGAGGCTGATCCTAGGTTTAAAAGAAAACTCTTGCCAAATTTAACAGCTCCAGAAGGGTTGCAGCTGGTCTATCTGATGTATTTCTGCAAAAGTGCTTCTTGACATATAGTGCTGCCTGCAAATCCACTCACAGCTTAGTCTCAAGGAGTTCTCCCAGGTTGCACTGACTCATTCAGGAGAAGTGGTCTGTGTTCCCAAACAGTCTTAATCCCCAAGTCCTCCAGGGGTGGAAAGAGAGTTGTGATATCTGTATGCCTGCAGTCATTTTATTCATCCGTATTTGTGCATGAAGATGAAACACAATGTATTCCTTATTTCTTAGCTGTGAAATAATAACCAGCTATAGGAATATCTGTTTCATTTTTAAAAATAAACAGTTTGGGTAGGCTTTTTGAATGTTCACTCCCTTTCTTCCTGTATGATCCTTCGTTGGTTGAAACTTCTTCTTTATTATCAACTCCCTGTTCCATATGGAAAGAGAACACAAGCTGTTTAAAATATATATGGAATATTTTATCTTGATATGCAGAAAGGAGTACCTTTTAATTTAGTGCACTTCTCCTGATGTTTTTTTTAAAAAGAAAAATAGGCAGGTACTTTGAATTCTCTTTCCTGCTTGTTTAACATAAAATATTTCATCCATAACCGATTATAGAAAGAATATATTTTCAATGATTGCATGATATTTTAGAATGTATTGATTTATTGATTGAATGCATGTGGTTTCCCATCTCACCAGAAGTGACTTTTGAAAGGAAGTATTATGTTCATGAAGTTCTCTTGATCTGCTTGGGCCAGCTGTGACCCAGATAAAACTCCCTTACGATTTCCTATTCTGGGTTTGACCAAAAGAAACCTCCAACCAGTTGGGGGTGTTTTGGATAAGGATCTGCAACATTCAAGCCTAATGGAGAGCAAAACTCTGGATGCCCAACAGACGGCAGCAGAAAAACACCCCAAACTCTAACATCTTGTTGCATCCAAGTGGTTGTTTTAATACCTGCAGGCCAAAACTGATAATCCTACCCTTAAGATTTCCTTGAATAAAAGAATGAATGAAACAAAAATATGGGTGCAAATCCTAATATAGAGTGAGTATAATTTACAAAAAAAGAAGAAAAAATCTATCCAACCAAAGCAAAACAAAAGACATTTTTAAATATATTTTGCGTCACGAACCCAGCTGCTCCACTGATATTTTTAGTCTAGCTTTCTAAATGAAACTAAAAAATTATTAGAACACAAGTATTTATGGTAATCCACTCAATAAGAGTGAATGGGCACGTTTATAATTAATAGCACATGGACCACCTGGTAAAGTCATTTGCTGAGTTTACCACTGCTTCTCTGTTAGCTCTCCCTGCAGTCCTTGTTTTCCTGCCTTGCATATTAATTGCTCCTCTCCTCCTTTTTAAATGCTCATTGTTAATTTGATATTTGAAATTCCTCAAGACTGCAGCTGTGCAATTTTCCAACAAAATATTTTCGGCTCCATTGCCTTTATTATTTATTCATATATTTATTTGAATTATGTATATGTTGCTTTTGATGATGTAAGTTCTACGAAAGAATCTTAGGAGAATTTCAGCAAGAATAAAAACAAAAACATTTGGAGAAAAACATTTGAAAAATCTCCAAAAATTTAACCTCCTAGGACAGTGGGTAGCAATGGCTTTTGGAGAGTAGAGAAGTGTCTAACTAAACAGGCTTCTATGTTGGTTGTTTCTTGCTTGGACTATACCTACAATAAATAGAATGAATGGAGCCCCAGATAGTGGTTTCCTTATTGTATTGCTATGGGGAAAAATAGGAGGGATACTGCTTAAACTCCCCAAATAAAAGATGGGTTATAAATGCAATATATAAATAAAGCAGAAAACTATAAAGCTTTATGGTGCAATTCACTCAACATGAAATCCCACTGACTTTAGCAAAATTTATTTTCCAATAACAGTACACCAGATTTCACTTTTATTTAACACACAGCAGGATCTTTCCACTGTTGTTAGCTTGAATCTACTACCTCAGATCTGCATGGAAATGTCCAAGAGGAGCTTTTTACTTTCATAGCTGCGAACCCAAGCATTAAAATTCATAAAGCAAAAACTGTCTTCTGGAATTATTGTTCATTAATACATGAAGCAGGATGTTCTAAGAAACAGATGTTTAATCTTTACTCCCATCAGGACATGAACAATAAAGAGAAGCAGAGTTAGGATGAGATTTATTTCCAGTGTTTCTCAGTGTTGGACATTTTGAAATGTGTGGACTTCAACTCCCAGAAATCTCCAGCCAGCCTTGCTGGTTGGGGGAAATTCTGGGAGTTAAGTCTACACACCGAAAAGTGGCCAAGGTTGAGAAATGCTAATACAGAACATTCTTGTACACAATACTTTACAAGGTATGTTCTGAATCTGAAGCCACTTTACTTACATTCTTAAATTGAAAGTCTGAGTATTCTTAGGGTTTAACATTTAACAAAAGAAATAGGCAGTGTGAAGTCAGGATGACAACATTGAGAGCTTTTCTATCTTGCAGCAGTCAAGACTGTGATGTAGTTGGTGCCATTCAAAGGGGTGGTTTTTCTGGGATTTGGGAAGGTTCTTGAATTTTCACCCTTAAATAAAGCCTTCACTTTTTAAATTATTTTTCCCAAAATAATGGAAAACTGAATTCTGATGTCATTAGCCACTGAAATGGATACATTTAGTGGAAGGGGAAGTTGTTGTTGAGAGCCATTTAGTTTGCTAGTCTCAAAATATCCACATAATTAAGGATAAACAAAATGTTTTCATCTTAAGAAATTTTCTCTTGTGCAAATGTCCAGCATTTTCAGTACCAAACCAGCAAAATATTACAAGAGCAGTTTAGCCTTGCCTGAAAAGAAACAGCATAAGAACCATAACTAACACTGACCGTATTAAAAGGGGAAAAAAAAAAGAATGGAACTGCATTAGTCCGTTGCACCATTCATATTTCTAGCAGATTAGCACCACATTGTAATCTGCTTGGAGCATTGCATTTTCTTTTTCATTTGCAGGTATTTTGGATATTTAAAATGTAAAAGGATCCATCGCAGCATGATTCCTGTTGAGTTGTTAGATAACCATTTTTTCAGCCCCTACATACAATGATAGTAGCATCAACTTCCCTGGCAAGCTGCTGTAGTTACACATTGAAAAAGGCTGTAGAGCTTGGTTCAGGACAATATGAAACTGAATCTATATTGATTGATGGATTGATTTCCCTTGCTGGTTTTTTTCTCCTTTTTGGAGCTGCATTAATGGCATAGCGAATAGGGAAAACGTTACCATTTGTTGAAAAAAAACAACAACTGTGTCCTCTTTTTCTCTGTAGATTAAATTCAGAGATTTGTGCTTGTTAGTTTTCTGGCTAGGAAATGTCTTGTTTTGGTTCTTATGCATACGCAGACAGAATTCTTTGGTTTTGGTTTAGATAAGTTGCCAATTTTTTTTTAACTTTTGTGGTGTGAAATTGACCATAGCATAGTTCATGTCTGCCAAGATGATATCAAAATAGCAAATTGGACAAATGCTGCAGCACTACTCCAGTTTCGCTGACTGGAAAATAAAGATGAGGTATGTGATGTCTTCTCGAGCAGCTGGTCTCCTCTAACTGACAATCATATGGAAAGGAAATGCATTCCAGTGACTGCCATGCCTAGAAGCAGCATGAAGAAGGTGTGTGAAATGGATACGACAACCAATCTGGGCAGAAGTGTACTTGCAACATATTGCCACATCTCAGATTTGGAAATCTTTGTGGTTGTCCAGTGTCCAAAAAGAACGAGCTTCTTTGTGCTGAGACACTTGATATACTAAGCAGAAAAGGTATACTGCTCAAAGGAAGTCCTAATTTATGACTCTGTAAACATAACGGTGGCATGCCAGTTAAAATGCAGTATTGCAAGCAAATTCTGCCCATAGCCAGGAATTCGATCCTGACCAGCTCAAAGTTGATTTGTCCTTCTACCCTTTTGAGGTTGGTAAAATGAGGAACCAGATCGATGGGGGCAATGTGCAAATAATGCTTCTACATTGCAAACAACCTAGAGAATGCTGTAAAGCGCTGTGGGGCAATATAGAAGTCTAAATGCTATTGCAATAATGAAAAATAATATACTGTAAATAATTTCAATAATATAAATGTCTGGACTTATAGCATAGATTTGTGCTACTAGAGGTTTAGCCTTTATTTCTGCCTTATGGGAGATTAAACAATCTCACAGAAGATAAACCAGATCAAAATTTATTTTAAAAAAAACTGTAAAAAAAACTTTTAAATTTTAAATATTCAAGATACTTATATTCAGAACAAAAAGAAAACACAACATTCCAAGCAGATTAGTTAGGTGCTAGTCTGCTACAAACACGATTTTTTGTAGCAAAATCTTCAAAGGGATATTGCAAGGATTTCAGTTTGTAATATTATGACAAACAATATCCTCAGGTTCATCCTGAAAAATAGATAAAGGTTGAAATTATACAGAATTAATTGGCTTGTGCAGAGAATTAAAAAAAACGTGATTTAGTATCATGGTAAAACATAAAACAATCTAAATGCCAATCCTCTTCAGAACATGTAGAGTTTTCTGCAGGACAAATCACTTTCTTAAACGAAAAACTCTTTGATTCCTTTTAACTATTCTTCCCCTTTTCCTGGAAATTTAGAACTTTCTGCATTCCTAGTTCAGAACTGAAAACATTAGGGGAACCTGTGCTTTCCCCATCTTCCATTCAAAGTTTCTGAATAAGTTCTGTACCAAGATTTAAAATACCCAAACTTCTTCTATTGTCTCCCAGAGGGATGACGGCTGTGAGGACATCTGGGTCAGTGTATGGACAAAGGACATCTCTGTTTCTTGTGAATGTATATTGAGGGTTTGAGTCTGACCAGCAAACAGGTAACCTTCATTCACAATAGACTGCCTTCAGTCTTCTCATGTTTGAAGCTTTTGGATTTGAATTCTCCTCATTTCTTACAGAGAGAAAAGTGGATTGCTGATACAAAGTCTTTTGATACGGAACTTTGCCAAGGAGCTGTCTGTCTAGAAGCAACCCAATTATCAGCATTTAGCTTGTGCAAGCTTTTTTTTTCTTTAGCCTTGTTACAGGAAAGATAGGTTAACCTGTTCTTGTGACACATACCAAGGGCCTGAGTGCAGATTCTGCCTTTTAAGTGCCAAGAAGAGTAAAAGCTGTATTCTAATTATCCAGGAAAAGACCCAGTAGAAACCACTGCCAAGTATGGTAACCTCCTACAAATAAAGCTAGAATTAAAATGTCTATTATACTATTAGTTTTGGCTCAATGCAAAACATTTTCAAGCTTTTGGAATGCATCAAAATATTGTGAGGAATGCAGAAAATTCCTTCTTCCTTATCCCTTCCACTTGTTTTGGCTATTATTGACACTGAGACATTGCACTGTTGGCGTACATCCAAATGAAATTCTGATTAGACTCTGTGCCAAAGGGTTATGCCAGAATCAACAAGTGATTATACTAAAATAGCAAAGAAAATTTACATGATTAGCTTGAGTAGCATTAGAGTTTCACTGTTATTATTGTGATCAAAAAGACATAATTTACTCTATTAAGTCTTTTAATAGTTAAAATTGTAATTTAAAAAGGGTGCTATTTGACCCCATTAAAGAGAGATTATACTAACAGGAGTTTATTACTTTTCCACCATTTCAAATGGATTATATGCAGAATGAGGGTTAACATAATCCTGAGATGTTTTCTGTGTGGACTTATACATTAAATTATATATATAATAATGTGTCTATTTTATCAGAATTACACAGATAAAACAATCTAGATCTTAGGCAGCATGACAGGAGAGACATATGACATTTTTGAGATCATGAACAAACAACCAAACAAAAAAAAAAGCACCCGAAATGGGTTGTGTAATTCAACTATCTTGTTAACATTTTCATAGTGGTGTAAATCAGCATTAGGCATTTAAGCAGCAAATTATCAGTGGGTACCAAATTACTATAGGGAATAGAATGCCCCTACTTTAATTTCCTCTGGATTGTAACCTGAGCACAGTCAAAGAAAGAACTTCAGTGTGGTTCTATCATAAAACACACATCCATCCCTCTTTTTTCATATGTTTTAGCAATTTCCTGATAATCTGGCTTTTTATATAAAGAGATGCATAGCTCACCTGTGAATAGGAGGCTAATTTTGATCTGTGCAACTGATTCCAGTTTTAACTTAAATCATCAAATTAAAACCCTATGTTTAATTTTTACAATACATATTATTCTTCCCAACCACAAAACAGAAAGAATGTTTATCATCTGAGGTCTGGTTTTCCACAGGAGAGTGACCTTCTCCGTGAGCTTTAAAAATAAACATACTTTCAACCTTGCATACATCTAGTGTGGTAACCCATTTTATTCTTCTTGGTAATTCCTGTATTATATTCTGTTTGTCACTGGAGAACAATGGTCATATACTGTGTTTCCCCAAAAATAAAATCGGGTCTTGTATTAATTTTTGCTACAAAAGATGTATTAGGGCTTATTAAAAGCTTTTTATAATCTCTCTTTTTTTTTAAAAAAAATCACCTCCTCCAACCTAAATAGCAAGAATCCATTAAGAAAAAACAACATACAATAAAAGTTACATTAACAAACCCACTTTGAATTTTAGGCTTATATCTCATTTTCTATTTAAACAAATCCCTGTCTCATTTTAATATAAACAAAATTAGGAGACTTCCAGTTGATGTTGTGGCATTATAGAAGCAGAGGCAGATTGCTTCTCTTCTCTTCTAGCCTTCCCCTGCTTGTGGGCTCCTAAGGGAGCTGAAAGCCGCAGTGTAGGGGCAGTGAAGCCAAGGAGGGGTGCCTGGGGAGGTCGAGGAGAGCCTGCAACTCTCCTGCAGAACCCCCAGGCTTAAATTCCTCGATGCTATGGCAGGACAAAGAGGCAGCCTGAGATGCCTGCCACAAAGCTGGGACAACTGGCAAACATCTCAGACTGTGCTGGAGAAGTGTCAGTGGACAGTGTGCAGACCTGGGTGAGAGAAAATTTGACCCCCAAAAAACTATTTAAAAAAGAAAGGGACTCACAACCATTCAGAATTTAAAATGTGGACTTTAGAAAAACTTTAACATTGAATTTAAATTCAACTCAATACTGCCACCTGCTAATGGAAAGGAAAATTGCATAATGTGGAAATAAAAATAAAAATGAATTATTGAACTGATCAAAGGAATTTAAAAATAAGGATATTTTGAGATCCCTGAGGACTATAATAAAGATTGAACTGTAACAGACTGATTGACTAGGGGATACAGAGATCTGAGAGACCTGGATTGTTAGAGAAGTGACTTAATACTTGAGTCTATGACTGTTTGATTATTAAACAAAAAAAAAGGCTACAATAAATTGTTGTGAGATGTTTTTCCAAGAAGAGATGAGTATTTGGGATGAGATGATATCTTTATTTCAAAATATAAGGGATATGTGGACAACTGAGTGTAAAGAAATAAAGATTGAATTGAAGTCCATAAGGGACATAATGGATAATATGCTGCAAGAAACCACAAGGGACCAAGACATCCAGGAAGAGAAGTCAACACAAAAACCAGGAGTTAATATACAATTAAACCAACAAATAGTACAAAATCTACAAAATGACAGGAAATAGACAAAATTAAAAGTAATAAGGATGGATGAAATAAATCAAGGGAGAGTTTTATAAGAGACTTAAAAGAGGAACTGAGAATCAGGAAATTGAGTCTGGAAAAGAGACAGGGATAAGAGTAGAAATTTTGGAAAATAGACAATGGGAAAGAACAGAGAGAGGAGAAAAGTTTACAAAGAGTGACCAAGAGAGATGTGGCAAGAGATAGGAATTTAAGAAACAGGGGAGCCAAGCTAAAAAAGGATTGCTTAAAGAATCAAAGAGATAATGGGTAGAGAGAAAACACAGCAGTGGCACAGTTAATCGTTAGAATAAGAAGGGAGACTAGATAGAGAGGAACTAATAAAATACACACTTGGACTTAAAGAATTAGGAAAGGGGAAATTTAATCTAAACATGAATATGTATTTTTATCATATTATCAGAATTATATAAATTGTGTGAAATGTAATAAATTGAAGTAACTTTATATCTATGGTAAGATATATAATATACTGGATAAGATTGATATAAAAATGATATAATGCAATATTGAATAATTGGACAATGAAGGAGTATATTTTGAATAATTATGGATGAATGATAACAATATAATGAAAGTGTGTGTATTATCATTATTATTGTTATTATTATATGCGAATCACCAATGTTAATGCTATACTGAATCAGTTGAGGCCTGGGTTAACAAAGATCACCAGATCACCACCAATGCTGTTGACCTACAGGGTGCTGGCAGAAATTGGACTACTGTTGGACGAAGAAGGAGAGGAGGCAGAAGGATTCGTAGACAGAGAGAGAAGAGGAAAGGTGGGAGTATCGGATAGCATCGGATAGTAGTGTGTAACTCTGATGGTCAGGATGAAGAGGAGAGGAAAGAGAGAGAAGAAAACCAAGTGGTGGAAGTTGCAAAAGGAAGAATGTTGTAAGGAATTCAGACAGAAGTTGAGACAGGCTTTGGATGGTCAGCAAGAACTCCCAGATGACTGGGAAACTACAGCGGAAGTGATCAGGGAGTCAGGTAAGAAGGTGCTAGGTGTGTCACTTGGAGGAAAGAAGATAAGGAAACATGGTGGTGGAATGAGGAAGTACGGGACAGCATCCTGAGGAAGAGGCTAGCTAAAAAGAAGTGGGACTTGGAAAGGACTGACAACAGTAGACAGGATTACAGGATTATAAAAAATTGCAACATAAAGAGGGAGGTGGCAATGGCCAAACAGAAAGCATATGATGAGTTGTATGCCAGGTTAGAAACGAGGGAAGGTGAGAA
>JAEANM010005027.1:0-20081 GCA_017656035.1 Myanophis thanlyinensis
ACAAACTGCTTGTCTCCAAGCATACCATATATGGTATGCTGTCTCCCAGCACACCATATATGGGTACAGAACACCAGTACTATGCAATGGAATGAGCTCCTGTTACATGCCTTAGCTCCTGTCCACCTAGCACAATATGAGTAGATAAATAGGTACCACTTCACTGAGAAGGTTAACAGAATTCCATGTGCTGGCCAATGCTGGCTCTTTGGACAACGCTGGCTTCCTCGGCTAAGAAACGGAGATGAGCCCTGCCCCTAGAGTCAGACATAACTGGTCAGGGGAAACCTTTACCTTTACTTTAAGCCAATACAATATGATTTAATTGCCAGGTTTTTGCTTCAGTGCTATTTAACCTAAGCTCTAAATCTAAGTACAGCCTTAGAGACATTTTGAGGTAGGGAGAATATGGCTCAAAAATTATGATTGCTTTATTTCATACAGAAGGAACTTTATGCCAGGGTACAATTGCACACCATAAAAAATGAGTGCTACTGATTTTGCTGCAAATTATCTGTATACAATTCCCATTCTGGTTCCTAAAATATCTTGTTTATCTACCTAAAAACTAATGAGCTGTTCCAATCTAATGGCAGCTTGCTTATGGGATAACCAAAATGTTCTTGCTATATCAACAGAGCATAGGACAGACTGAACAGCAGCATTATGAATCAGGGACATAGTAATTGCTGGCATAATTTTAAAACAAATTCATATTACTCAACTAAATGGAAAATCAGTCATTCAGACCACGAAGTTCAGAGGCCAGACTGCTTTGTTCCTCTCTGTCATAAATCTAAGGTCACTTTCTTTACCCTGAATGCATTGCATTGTAAGCAACCTTCTTAATGTGGTTTCACTACTGACAACACAGATAAGTTTTCATGTCAGCTCACCGTTGATTGGGGGATTCACTAGCTGACATCACTTGAGCACTGCTAATCAGTTCAGTCACTTCGACACAAAGATGTTTTAGTGTCAATTAATGTAGAGCATCCATCATTACAATGGTATTACTGTAATGCCAGGTCTGACTTTTCCTCAATTATAAATAGCATAAGAGGCTGAAACTGTGGTGAAATGAAATTTTTACTGCATCTTATTTTATAAGTCCTGTGATTTTCCATGAATATCATAATGGTTCCAGATAGATCTTAAAATTAAAATCTTGTTTCCTATTACAGGAAAACACAACTACAAATCTTAAATTGTTTATGTACGCTGTATATCAGGGGACATTATAAGTACTTGAAGTAAAAAACCAATTCCCTTTTCAAATTACACTTTTCTGACCCCCTCTGTGAATTAGATTTTTTTTTAAATGAAAAGTTTCCAACTGAAGGGTGACACGCATTTTAGGTTTGACAATAATGAAGTCAGTAATCCTAGCAAGTAGAAGAAATGGCCTAGTTAAAAGTAGTTTTGACTTCTTTTCATTATAGACTTTTATCATTATCACCATTTTAGGTTTGGAAGGACACAAGCTCCATGTCATTTTTCAGTTCTCATTTTTCAGTTCTATTTCAACAATCCCCATTTAAAGGAATGTCTCTTATCCTTTTCTTACTATTGTGCACAATGCATTTCAAGGCTACAGGACAGAAAGCTCCGTTCATTTTAATTGATTCCTCTGACATTAATAAAAGGTTTGTTTTTGTCATTGCTGGTATTCTATTTGTTCCCTAAAGCCTAAGAGCTGATAAGGACTTGCAGCCGGTATTTTTTTCCAAGGAGAGGACTTTAGTTTAATAAACAAGACATTAGTCAGGGCACTTTGTACTTGGATAACATCTCTATATTTTGACCTGTTCTATGTGACCTTGCTTACATCAATTCATTGCCTTGTGTTGAGGGTTTAATTGCTTCTCCCACATTCTGTCTGGTGCATTCTTCAGCCTATATACTTGGGAATTAGTCCTGTTGAATTCAGTGAGACTTGAATCTCATATTCTTAAATTTAAAAATAATTCTCCCAAAGAAATAGCTTGTTTGTGTTATTTTTCTCACGTTGAACAAGGGAATATTGTACATATTTCATACGTTTATTGTACTCAACCAGATATACTGTGGAACAGGAGTCTCAAACTTGATTCCATTGAGAGCTGCATCAGGATTGTGTTTTACTCGGAGGGGGAAGCATGGCCAGTGGGCGTGGCCTGCTCAACGTCACTTGTGCGGGGGGCACCCGTGGTGGCCCGAGTGCTCTGCCAATGAAAATGGGCTCCCAAGGTCTGTTTTTTCTGGCAGAGGCACCACAGGCCGGTCCTTCGTTGTTTCCAGGATGGTCCCATGAGCCCAATCAAAGTACCCTATGGGCCAGATCCAGCCGCGGGCCTTGCTGCAGAAGATATTCAATCTTCCATTAATCTTTGGGCACTATTATAACAGGTAATCAATTGTTTTCAATTGCAAGTTCTAGAGTGGATATATACAATCATTTCTATCTTATATTTACTAATATTTAACTACTAAAGTATTTTCTAGCATGCTGATAATATGAATTCTATTTTAATAGTATGTTCACAAAACCATCTATTATGCAAAAGAAATCACTCACAGAGTCTTCCAAATCAAAATCTTCCAAAATACTTGGAGTACAGGTAATAATTTCCTGATTTTGCTGTCAGGGACTTTTGGGAATATGACTGTTTCCATATGGAAGATGTGGCTAGATATTTAAGACAATCATTCTAAAAATAATGAAATAAAGTTACCTTGAAATTATGTGATTGCAAATGCAGAGTAGGAAATCATATAAATGAATGCTCATACTCAAACATCTTCCTGGTTAACTTTGACCATATCCATTGTCAGGAGGCTGGAGTTCCTTTGTGTAGTGTTTGGATAAAAGCTGTTCAGGTAAGAAATGATCCTACCTGTAATGTTGATAGCAAGACTGCCCTTTACAGGTTAAATGTGCAATTTCTTCATCTTTTAAGGAACAATGGTACTATCTATATACTAAAGATTAATTTAATTTTGCTGAGTTATTACAGGTCTGCATTTTTGAATGGCGTTTCATGTACAAGTACTTTATAAATAGTCGACCATGACAAAACAAGCAAGAAATTTTAAGCAAGAAACTCAGCATTAATTTGTCATCCTTATCTGTTGTACTTGATTGATTTGAGTACGTGTTCACAAGTAAATGCCAATTATTAAAGATCACATATAAATTATTAAATTATTAAAGATCACATATAAAGATCACTTTTCAGGATGATCTGTTATTTTTGGTTTTCCAAGTATTCATCCATTGCCATTGTAATTGAGTCCATATACATTGCTGCTAGACATCCTCTTATTTTATTTCTTTCCCTTTTTCCAGCATTATAGATTTTCCAAGTGAGCTAGGTCTTCACATAATCTGTCCATAATATGATAATTTGAGGGTTATAATTTTTGTCTGAAATAACATTTTTGTTTTGTTTTATTAGTTTTATTGTATACTCAAGTGTCTTCTCCAACACCAAAGTTCAAAAGTGTCAATACTATTTCTTCAGAGTGTAGCTTTTGCTTCTGAAAAATGTCAAGGGAAAACTAATTTCTGATGTGATGCAATGTGATGTGATTCTGATCTTTCTTGATACTGATATATTGTGGCCTATGAATATCATTGCTACTGCTAGTTTGCACTATATTTCGTGACTATTGGTCCCTCTACTATTCATAGTCAACCCTAAAAGGCAGAAGTTATCCATGACTTCACATTGTCTATTATAGCACTGGTTGTGGTCATTGGTCTAATCTTCTTTATATTTACTCTAGCCCCAAACTTTTCACCATGCTCCCTACCTTTTATTACTAGAGTTTATTACTAGAGTTTTTCAGCCATCAGAATAGGATCATCAGCATAGCACCCGATTATGACTTTCTTCCTCCAATTTTAAAACCATCCTGTTAATTGTCATGATTTGTTTAGGGATAAATATGTATTTTGACTCTATAGATGGAAGAATTTGAAGTCTAAGTGATTTAGCTTCAGATTATATTATATTCAGATTTATTATCTTATATATTAATTTATTGTTTATAATGAAGTCCCTTAGAACTTTGGAAATATCCCTGGTTGAATAATTAATTCATATAATTGTTACGGTTATTATTTTTGGGAGGAAGATAAGACATCAATTTTATTACAATGTCTTTTACAATTTTTAAAAATGCGTCCAAATCCATATTTATTCTATAAACTAGAGAGGTGAACTGCATAGTTTTTTCCTTACAGTATTTTATTTGTAAGGGTATATACTTCTAAACTCTGTAAAAAGGCTGTCCTTACATTAATCAAGTGGTTCATATCCTGCCCTTGATATCCAGCAGAAACCACCAATTGGAACTTACAGATTCTGTGAGACATTTACTGTACTCTGTGAGACACAACTCATGAGAAAATTACAGAAAACTCCAAGGACTAGGCTACAAATGAAATAGGGGAAAATGTCATACAAACAGAAATGATAAATTGTTTCAGCCAAATGAAACTGTGTGCAGAGAAGTAAAACAGATGACAACAATAGCCTATTTCACGAATACACATAAGCAAGAGAAAAGAAAGAGCTGTCTGTGCAAGTCAAGGTCCAAAGCACTTCTCTAATCACTATAGCGCTCCATCAGTCAAAAGGACTCCTCTCGGCATCTCAGTATCTGGTCAGTGGAAACAGCAGGTGAAATAAAATAAAAAGAAAAGGGACAAGGGAGAAAATGGAGAAAGATAACCAAAAAGGAGAGGGGTGGGGGGCGGTTTAGGAACAAAAAGATAGAATTAATACTACCAAGAAGTTCACTTTTTTGCAGCTGGTCCTATCATAGAAATGTGAGGGGAAAAACTAAATAAAATTCAAATGAATTCTCTTCTGGTTTATTTTCTTTTTTTCCTCAGGTTAAATCAGTACATATGTATGCCATTTATTATTAGTGGGGGATTAGGATAGCAAAATATTACAATTGAATTGGGATGAAAGGGAAAATTATTTTCCTGATGGCATATCAAGCCAGTTTCAGCAACTTACAAGGAAGCAAATGTCATAAATTTCAATCTTCATTTTACCTCAAAATTAACTGGACTCACTAATTATTCCAGAAACCAATGGGGACCAAAAAAAAGATTCCCAAGTAGTAGACATTTGGACAAAACAAAGAATGGAACTATAATTTCATGTATGAAATCTCAGCTTCTGGACCAGTCATGGTCATAAGAAATAATCCAGTTCAAAGACTTAACCAATGTATCATTTAATTTATAGATTGTTGAGTATTGTAAATAGTTTATCCACGAAAGCCCCTCCAAAAGCGGGAAATCCTGAGTTGCTGATTGGCTAAGACTTTTGACAGCTCCCGTTTAAAAGGAGAGCTGTCAAGCTGAGTTGGCAGTTCTTTCTATTACTGTTACTGTTTGCAGTTTGCAATAAAGAAGCATTTAAGCCACGTCTTCACCTCCTTATTTCTCCAATTCAACATAGATGATGTCAGAATCTTAAGCACACTTCTGAAATACTAGCTTACAATTACTCTAAGGAGTCAGGAAGCCAAGTATAGCAACACCAATAATAGTTTAAAGCTAGCTAGCTTGATGCTCCATGTATGCAGACTTTGCAGTAAGACAAAGAGCCCATCTACTTCACTGAAGAGCCAGGACTCTTGATATAATATATCTGCATCTAGAAATAATATATAGTACTTTATTAACTTCCCTGCTAAGTACTCTTAAATAATAAAAAAATTTCTGTCTGTTTTGACAGCATATTTCCATGAATCCCAACAACAAGAAATTGTTGCAGGGTACAAGTAATTTGCCACACATCATTTTCAGTTGAAAAGCTTTATCTTGCATAGATGAGTGAGTGGCAGGCTGCCTGTTTTCTCTGAGAAATATTGAACTGATTCTAACATAGATGTACAATTCAGTGTAAGGAGCAACCTCTGTCCACACCTTTTATGCTTTATGATTTTAATATTCAGTTCCCCCCTACAAACATTCTAGAGCAAATGGCCACTTGACTTTGGACAATTATTATCATACACAGCTTAGTGTTATTCCAGCAGTTTATTCACCTGTATCCAAGCTGCTTCAGGGTTATTATAATATTCACCATAAATCATTTGGTGGAGTGTATTGCTGCCTATCCCATTAAAACGAGGATTTTAATCAAATGATAAGATCTTGCCTTTAACTGTTCTCTACTGTACTGAAATGCATACTGCAGTTTCAATTGTGTCTTGTATGATGCACATAAAATAAATATGTGAATATGAATAGATCCACCTGCAAAAACATAGCTTGAGCAGAGCTGCTCCCCTGCTGGTGCTCTCCAGATGTCTTGGATTTCAGCCTCTATATTCTCCAGCATACACTGCCAATTTTGGATTTCCAGTTGCATAAACATAGTTGGTTTTTTGGTGGTTTAGTTTAAAATGCATGGGAGCATTTCTATAGCTTGTTCATTTAGGCAACATTCCCGGTTTCATAGGACACAAATGAAACAAAATAATGAAATAAAATAATAAAATGAAAATGGGCTTAAACAGAGGGGTTCTTTAAAATAGTGTTCCTATGGTGGCAGTACAAATCAGGAATTAGGGAGTCTTTTAAATTTTAGAATAGTGGCAGATTATTTGAGTGAAGTAATAAATCTTTGGAGTTTAACACACTTATTTCACTGCTAATTTTTATAGAAAAAAATATAAGAAACCACACTACTACAATTGTGCAATTGTGCAATTTTGGCAGCATAATATTGGGGCTTCATAACCTACATAAATAAGTATTGATTTATCGTACTTGTATCCTTTAGTCCTTCTAAAGACCTCAAGAAACCATACAATACACTATTCCAATGTTTATCTGCAGAGTAACAGCTATGGACTGAGAGACAGTGACTGGCCACAAGACATCCAGAGAAGTCTATGTGAATGAGAATAAAATTCTGAGCCTGCTTGTATGTTCTCCAATGGTCTGATTATGACAATGCTGCAGAGATGACTTGTAGTGGACACTGTTCACTCCTGCTGTATCACAAGTCCAATGTGGACAAATTAACAAAATTTTGTATGCATGTTGAGTAACAATAATCTAAAAAAACTCCAGGTTTCACAGAAATGCGTGGAAATTATTTAATATATTTTGGGCAAAATGAAAACTATCCAATGAACTTTGAATATGCTTTGTGACATGAAACATATGAAACTCTGAAAAAATGGGGATCTAAAGACTGAAGATATGCAAAGCAGGAATAAAATGAAAAATCCTGAAAAAGAAAGATTTATGCTACTGAGGTCTCTGGATGAAAGCATATCATACAGTAACACATGACTGGATGTAGGACCTTGTTTATTAAATCAGCGACTAGGGATCAGATAGGATTATGGCCTTTATACCAGACTCCTTGCTGCATAGTAGTCTCCCTGCCTAAATTATTGATCTTAAGTTTAGATGGCCAGGTTTGCAGTAGAGTTTTCCAGCAGTCATATGGTCTAAGGAGACTTTAATCTGCCTTCTTCTCAATTAGAAACTGTTCAGGACCCACTGTAGACAATCAAAGCCCAACACATTTTGGGCTTGGTCTTCTTGGCAAAACAGTGCAATGTGATCTGAAGTTGAGAGTGTCTATGGAGATCCTTAGTCATCTAGGTCATGGTTGTCCCAAATATGCTTTTTCAAGAAGCAACTGGACTTTCTGGTTTTTCTTCAAAGATATTCTGCTTCTCATCCAAGAAGCTTCTTCAGCTCTGAAGAAGAGGACAGGGTTCTTAGAGTTATAAGTTCAGCCACTTGGTATTGGATCCATGTTGCTCCTGACTGACCAAGGCTGCGTCAGAGAAGCTATTGGTTAGGTCTGTATGCTGGTGAATGAATTCTTGAGATAGTTTTGCTTCCCCCTTAAATAGGCAGTAATCTGATCCCTCCTTAAGAAACATTTTTAGACAAAACAATGTTGGGCAATTTTTCCTCTTTTCAACCTTCCTTTTTCTATTGTTATGAAAGGGGTTGAGAAGGTGCTTTCCTTGCCACCTCAGAGGTCCCTGGATCAGAACTATGGGAACACAGTGTTATGATGGTTTTCATTCACCCTCCAGGGTTGGTTTCAACTGAGGTTGATGGTGTTCTGACCCAGCCTCCACAGAAGCAAGAAACAGACTAGTCACAATGAAAAATACCTCTTTATTTACAGGCAAGAGTCTTATAAGCAGTTAACTGAATCCAGAGGCCTTATCAGTTCGTTAGGATAATGTCAAGGCTGTGAGCTCCCAGCCAAAAGACTGCAAATTAAATCAGAGAAATAAACAGACCTTTGTTCTGGCAAGGCAGTCTTTGTAGTACAAAACACTATGAGCAAAATCTCCAGGAATATGAACGGTTATCTGCCAAACCCATCATTCCCCTCTTCTCCTATTTATTCTCCAGCCAGGGAGGGGCAACTCAGCATCCATGTTTTCCTTGCCTCTCAAGTCGACTCCTTGTCCTGCATTGTTTACCTCTCCTATCTGCTCTGTGCATACGTGTATCTGGAACAGACCCCAGTTGTTCTTCCTCCTCATTCATCTGTGATTCCAAATGCAGATGCCTCTGTAGTGGCTAGGAAATGCCGGATAGCCCTGGCTCTATCTTTGTGTCCGATACTGAGCACCCATCAGAGCAGAGGTGAAATTTAGCAGGTTCTAGCAGGTTCACTAGAACCAGTAGAAAATTTTCTAAGCAGTTTGGAGAAGTGGTTGTTAGAAGAAATCTCCTTTTGTTTTTTTACACTTTATAGGGTTAATCCTGTAAGGAAGGCAGGAAAAAAAACATTCTGGTTTTGTTTCTACCCTCATCTTTATTGCTCTGCTTACAGAAACTGCTCACCCAGTCACATAACACACACACCCAGCGATGCTTACAAAGCCACACCCATAGAACCGGTAGCAAAAGAATTCCACCGCTGCATCCCCAGGCTCCAGAACTGGCCCAAGTTCTTCCCCCACCTCTTCCTTATCAGAGCTGGTGGCTGGCAGGCCACAACAGATGGTGGGAGAGAGGTCCCCCCAGTGGCCCCTCTTGTGTGGGGAGCCTTAGATATTGACTCTCTTTCTGTACTCCTGTTTAAGATTAGTTGCTAAGTGAGATCATTCATTGACATGTGTGTGTCAAGAAGCTGATCATACTCAGCTGTACAACTCTGTCCCTGGCCAACTAAGTAATGCTGTGGAGTTTCTATTCAATTCCTGGAGGTTGTGGTCAGGATGGGGGTAAACAGATTTCAGCTCAATGCTAGCAAGATGGAACAGTTGATGTTAAAGTTTCTTGGCTCTGCTATTTCCTCATCCTAGAAGGAGTTACATTGGCTCCCAATTAGTTTTTAGGTGCATTTCAAGAAGGTGATTATTTATAAAGGCTTACATGGCATGAACACCACCTTAATCCCATGGTCTCTACCCATATCATTAGATTGGGCAGGAAGGCCATGCTCTCAGTTCTGTCAATCAAGGATTTTGAATTAGCAGGACTCCAAAAGATATCTTTTGATTGGTTTGCCTGACCCTCTGGAACATCATGTTGTCCAAGGTTTAGGCGGTCCCAATTCTGCTCACCTTTCAGAAAGCCTTGAGAACCTGGCTGATTTTCCAGATCTAGGAGAATAATTGAGCTGCCACAACCAATGTAAGTTGTTTGTAAATACCACTTTGTGTTTAGTTGGCTTGCATTTGTGAGCAGCCATATCAATTGATTTAACTAAAATAAAATAATAAATGCATCTTGCTGCAAAGCCCACTCTGTCCATTGCTTACTAAGGCAAATAGCCTTTCAAGCTATTATCCCAGTTTTCATATTTTTGTTGTTGTTGTTCTTTAGAAATGCATTCTTTTAAAACGAACTTTGTAAGCAGAATAAATTATGCATGGCGCACAATAATTTTCCATTTTGCATAATTTATTCTAATTATAGAATCTGGCCTAATTTCAAGAGGTGGATGTTTGCTCTACTGTTGCACTTCCCACTACATGTAGCTGGATGAATAAATAATAATGCCAGACAAGTGAAAATACCTTTTCTATTAAGAATTGCTAATGTGTCTATCACGGCAGTGCGCAGACATCACTGCAGCTATAAGTAGTGCTGACATTAGAGGCAGAGCTGTCACTTCGTGCTATTGTCTCACCTTTTAATAGCCTGACAGGAAATGAAGGAATGGTGACTCAGTTTGACTTCCATGTAAGCAAAGTGATTGGCTTCTGCTTAGAGGCCTCAACAGCGGATATATTACTGTTGTTTCACCCTCTTCTTTTTCTTTCCCATTTTAAAAAATAATTGGGTAACCAAAACATCACATTCCATCAGCCTCCAAAATTAATCATGTTGCAGTTGCGCTAACCAGAACGTAATGATTTTATTGTTGAAAAGTTTCATTTCATCCAGGATACAGTATTTGCTTTTTTGTATGTTTGTTTATGCTGTTTTTTAAAAAGGGCAAGTAATTGCTTAAGAGCAGACCAAGGTCCATTCCTTTCCCACAACCAGCAGCCATAAAAAAGGGCATGAGGACTATGATCCTGACCTGTTATTTCCATATGCACCTGATTTTCAGAGATATTAGCCTGTTTTAAAGCTGGCTTATTTATTTGAAAGCTTTAATAAATACTTAAATGTATTTAATCTATTTCCCAAAGCACATGAAGGCCAGACAAGGAACAATGGATGGAAACTGATCAAGAGATCTAACATAGAAATAAGGAGAAATTTTCTGACAGAAAATTTGACAATGATCAACCAATGGAACACCTTGCCTTTATAAGTTTGGGTGCTTCATCACTGGAGGCTTTCAAGAAGAGACTGGACAGCCACTCATCAGAAATGATATAGGGTCTCCTGCTTGAGCAGGAGGTTAGACTTGATGACCTCACAAGGTCCCTTCCATCTCTATTATTTTAAGTTGAACAAATGTTAATTTTTTTTCAGCAAATAATGAAATATTCTCAAAGGTCTTGTTAAAAACTTAGGTGTTTTTCGTTTAACAGCAGACACAAAGATTTTCATGATATCCATTTTCTCTCAAGTTATACAGTGGTGTCAAACTGGCGGTCCATGGACTGGATGTGTCATGCACAAGGTTATGTGCAGCCCAGCTCCACGGAGGGTAAAAACACCATGAAACATCACGTGATGGCAATATCCACAAGCTTGAGTTGATAGGTCAAGTTTACCCTTTTCTTGATTAAGTTATTCTCATTTGTCAATTTTAGGATTTCAATATCTTTAGATCCAGCTACAGGTTGAAGGGCTATTTGAAACTCACAGGAATGATCTTTCCCCTTTTCTTGGTCTATATTAAACTGGTTGGTTAAATGTAATCTGGTTTCTTCTTTTGATGTTTTATGGTGACTGCAGAAAGACCAACGATCTTTCAAGCACTTTTCAGAAAATATAAAATCGAGAGGAGTTATTCTGCTGGGATTGTTGCTACAGGGGGATTTCTTGTTTGGGTGCAATGTGGTTCTTGCATTTACTAAGACGAAACACCGGAGCTGAGGTTGGAAGACAAAAAAGATGCTGTACCATTTTTCAGCGCAGATTTGTGCAATGGAAAATTATGAAGAGAATAAGCCTTCTAAGAATTACGTATATCCAAGGAGCAGGCAGTCTGGGAAACTGTTCCTGGAAATTGGGAATAACACAATCATTGGGGCCTCCTGAAATGTATTACAGGACCTTAAACAGAAAACATTTTGAAAAGAATGTTATTTTTTTCCCTTTCCTTCTAAGGGAAATTGCACTGAGCATCACGATACTGTTTTTTTTTCCCGAGTGCCAGGCTTTATCTGTTTCTGGAATGGCTTAATGTTCATAAAGTTACAAATTATGTTTTACACTGTAGCTCTTCCACAAGTTAATGGGGCTAAGAAAAGATTTTATAAGGTTCTCATGATTATAGTGCAAGCCCAGAGGACACAAAAGAAGCAGAGTGGTGATGCTATAAAGAAAGTAATTGTTTGGTTACAAGCTAACCTCTCCTAACTAGAAGCTCGGAAAACAACATAGAGAAAAAAAATATTCTACTTACTATAGAATAAAGCATTGAGATTTTAACACCGTATAAGCAAACAGAAATTTCCATTCTCTTTTTTTGTGCTGCAGCATTGTGAAAGCTGCTAAACATCAGGTACGTCAATGCTGGTAAGCTCAGTTTCCTAGGTTTGTTTACAATAGCCCAAACAATACCCCAGAGAATAATGAATCAACAGGACAGAGGATATATTTTGAAAGAAAAACACAAAGGAGTTTTCAGCTCATTCCTCCATTAATACATTCCGCTTTTCCTCTCTCAACTTGTGAATCTGCTTGTAATAACAGATGAAGGTGATACTGGTCAAGAGAAGAAGAAGAAAGAAATATTCCCATGGGGCAAATCTGCAATTTGACCCCTTGATTTGGAACTTCTGAAGAATCAGACATTCTCTTTAGATTGTGATTTGACAACTCATAGATCCTATTGGGATACATTGGGAGTCCTAACCTCATCCCAGGCTGTTGTCTCTAAGGTTAACTCTAGACTGAGATTTTGCTGGGAGCCAATCTGTGTGACTAGAGATCCATATTCTCTAATGGTTCCTGCAATTGCTGTGAGGAAAGGAAATGGGCAGTTATACCTAAATCATAAGCACTCAAGAATGCTTGTGACATCTAAGCACCAAGTACATGATTATGGGTTATGCCAGTCTTCCCAGCTTGGTAACCCCAATAGTACCTATGGAGATACAGTATCAATCCATCATATGGGCCATTTTCTCTGCTGATGTAGCAGAAAATATTGTTCCTCATGTTGTTACAGTAAATGAATCATCTTCACATCCTCTGTTATACTCTACTAATCTGAAAGTTATTTGTATTTGCTGTGCAGCAAGTCTGATCCATAAAATACAAACTTACTGCTTTTTTGGTTCAATTTCCAATGGCAACTTTGGTCGAAGAAGATACCTACAGCAATCCAATTTTCTTTTCCAGCTTCCAACAGCAACTTAGCATCCAGCAAAAAGGCAAACTGGGCAATTGGCACCTATGAAGGTGTGGGAATTCTCACCAGATTGGAAGCTTGAGTACCCATTGCATATAAATCCATGTCCTCATTCTATGAAAATAGTATTTTCTTTGGGAAAAAAAAACTGTTTGGTATTTCTCAATGCTTTTCTGGGACTTTTCTGACTCTTAGATTACTCAAGACCAGGACTTGCGGCTGCAGGCCGGATGTGTCACACGGTGGCCAGTCCTACCCCCATTTTAGCAAAGGGAAAAAAATTCACAATACTGCATGTCACATGACGAAAATGTGATGCCACGAGTTTGACACCCCTGCTCAAGAGGGAGAATTACAATATTACAAAGAGGCAGAGAGGGGGTGGATTTGTAAAAATTATTTCATTTGGGTAACATTGCAGGCAGAGTTTCAGGGTAATTGTTTTAAGACAAATGCAGCAGGCTGTGCATGTCTTGTTTTGTGTAACACTTAAGTATAAGCCGAAAAGGAAAGCAGCGCATTTAAGGAGATATAATACATTTGCCTGCTTGACTAGGCATCTCCTGATCTTGTTTTCCTTTCAATTAGGCACAGCTTTACATGAGAGCTAAAGAAAATACCTACATCAGGCAGCTGGTGCAGCAGAGTGTGCTATAGACATTTTCTTTTATTGCTGTATGACTAATTGTGCTGGATTTGAGTTGTACTTATTCCATAGTTCTAATAGGACAAGCATATTTTACAAGGTGACAATGTCTTCTTGAAATAAAAAGTCTACATAGACATAAACCAGTTTTCTCCATTCATATTATTTTACACAAATACCTTGGGACTGTGGTTCTTAGGTAAGTGAAAGAGAAAAGTATAATACAGCTACAAAAATAAATCATTTATAATGTGATCAGTTGCAATGCAGTGTTATGAGATCTCATTTGATGTGATATGGTGTGATGACCTGGGATAAGACACACAGGTCACACAGCCAGATGAGAGTTCAAACTCCTCTTTAATGTTCAAAATTGCCACCCAAATGCTCCCACGTTCTTGGCAGGTCCCAGAGTGAAATGCACATCCTCTGGCTGCGCCCAGCCCAGCAAAACAAAGGAACAGAGAAAGGAGTCTGCAAAACAGGAAGGAAAAAGGAACAAACAATGAATACACAAAGTCAGGAACAAGTTACTGAGTCCACAAGTAAAGAAGAAGCAAGCAGTCCTGCAAAACTCCAACTGCTTATACCAGCACACTAAACTCTACCAATTCAATGTTTATTCCTGACAAATGCCCCTCCTCACAGCATCTCCTTAAATCTCAGTCCCCAGGCGTGCCTTGTGAAGAGGGGTAAGGCACTCTCCTCCTGAGTCATCAGGTCTGCCTATGCTGTTCCTGCCTTCTCTCTGCTTTCCATGCTCAGAGATCAGGAAGGGGTGGACCTTGCTCATCGCCTCAGTTCCATTGTTCCTCATGCCCCCTGCTTGCCCTTTCTCTGTCATCCTGCCCCTGTTTCTCCCTGCTAACAAGTGGTCCCAATCCTAAAGGGCCCTGCCCTGCCCGGCCCTGCCCAGCCCAGCCCGGCCCAGCCCCGCCCCGCCCTGCCCTGCCCTGCCCTGCCCTGCCCTGCCTCTCCCCATATACCTCCAAAGCCAACAAAGCCACCCTCTCAATCTCCGGCTCCGGCTTTCATTCTCTACAGATTCAGGCTCCAATGGGAACATGATGGTTTCATATGAAAAAGGAAACCAGTTGAAGATATAGAAGGTTTGAAAATCAGCAGGATTTCTTTTTTCACATACCTAAAATGAGCTGCTCAAGAACCTAGTGGTGTATTAAGTTGCTACTGTTAAATCCCAGGTAAACCTCTCAGACTTCAGATACAATCACTACCATATATATGGGTGGATTAGAGGTAATGAAAGCTTCTCATTTATGACCACCAGGTTTCAAGTCTTATAGATGCATGGCCAACATGAGGTGCTGTTATAATCTAACAATTCCATGTCATTCATCAGAAACTGCCAAGAAATCTTTCCACGTGTTTTTGACAGACACTGTCTGTTTTTCCTTTAAGCTCTTAGAAATGCACTTGTGCCATCCGCAGTATGGTTGCCCAGGGATAGATCACCTCTCCTACCAGGAGCATAATTGTCAATAGTCTATCCCCACCCATCATCATTATCATCCAATGAATCCTGATTTTTATGTTAAGGTTTTGTATGGATAAGCCAGTCGGTAGGTGGTTCAGAAACAATGGAAGAGCTGTCAAGAAGAGAAACAGGAGAAACAGCCCTTGTAACATAGCTGTGGCTTACTGTAATAGTATGTGAAAAAGATTTTGAGAAAGGGGCAAAGAGGGAGGGATGAAAAGAGGTATCAACCTAGAATCCCTATGTAGCAACAAGGGAACTAAGTCCACCCCTCTTTGAGTGTTGTTAACCAGTACCTAACTTTAACCAGATATTTAGTTGAGAAGATTCCTGTGCATAGTCTTTAGCAATAAATCAGTTTAATTGAACAATCACATGTAGATCTGGTCTTTTGTGCTTGACACCTCGGGAATAATTAGATAAGAAGACCCATAGCCCACAGCTGCATAACAGGCAGAGAAAGAGACTTAAAAGGGTCCTCCATAAGTTGTAAAGGTGACAGCAGAAGATTTGTACTTTCAAACTTGCAAGATTCTGTTAAAGTAGACGTATAATAAATTAGTATTATATTAGTGTGATGATTCTCCTGGTCTACCAAGAGAAACCCAAATGTTTCATGAGTTAAAACAGGTCTTAGTTGCTCAATCCCTCTTCTGCTACCCTGCCCCTTTCCCACCCCTTTGTTATACAGGTTCTGCGCATGTGCGGGTAAGATGGCAGCCGCGTTCTTCGTTCTGGCTGAGGAGGGAGGAAAACAGCAAATAGCAATATCATTAACAGCAGAACAGTAACAGCAATAGCAAGTAGAAGACGGCAGAAGATCTAGAGCGGGACAGTGAGTGAAAATTATTACTTTGCTGGACTTCGCTGGCCTGAGGCCCCTCTGGTTGCTCAGTGATGGCGATGATGGAGGCAAACTGGGCGGAGGCGAACAGGATGAACTGGGGGGCAGCGGCCTGGTTGTTGGTCATGTTTTGGGGGGGCCCGGCAGCCACGTCCATCTGGTCCTCGGTGGTTTCGCCCCCAGCCTGATCCCCGGTCAGTTTATCTTTCTGCCCGGGAGACAGCGATCTGGATGGGGACGACGGTGGTGAGATTGGCCTCAAGGAGGAGCTGGGAGGAAGAGCCGTGATCCGGCTGGACTGTTTGGAGGCGGTTTGGAGCGATCAACGGGGGGCGGCCTGAGGCGTCCTGGGCTTCGCTTAGCTGGCTTCCAGCGTGGTCCGGGGCCTTGGTGCCGGCAGCGACAGTGCCCTCGGCATTTTCGGCGGTGACGGTGGCATTTTGTGGCTCTCCGGCCTCTTCATCTTTGTTTCCGGCATCTTTGGTGATGGTGGCGGCGGCAGCTTTGGGAGCGGTGCCGGCGGCGTTTTCAGCCTCTTCTGCTTTGTCCCTGGCCCCTCCAGCTCTGTTTTCATCAGCTACAGTGGCGGCAACATTTACGGCCCCTCTGGTGGTGACGGCGGCAATGTCTTCGGCCTCTCTGTCATATTGGAGGAGCTGGGGGGGCGGCCGTGTTTGCGGCCTAGCCGGCCTGGCTGGAGGCGACCGGGAGTGTCTTGGGCTCTGTTTGACTGCCCCCCAAAGGCCTCAGTGTCCTCCATTCCAGCAGTGGGCTGAGGGGCGGCCTGATGTGCCTCGGGTCCCATTTGACTGGCCTCCAACAACTTCAACAGTTCCGTTTGGCTGGTCCCCTCAGCTGACCGCAGCTAATCAGACTTGGCCAAATTTTTCTTGGGTGGGTGCAGGCCAGACTAGACTCCATGACCCACGACGATGGTGTTGGCGAAATGGAAAGATCAACACACCAAAGGTCTTGGGGATAATTAAGAGATTCAGCATGTGGACTGGCTATGGTTTCATTACTAGAATGGACACCCAAGAAGATATCTTTTTCCATCGGACTGCCATCATATGGAACAGCTTCAGTATTCACCCTCCTAACTTTAGAGAGGGTGATGCTGTTATATTTGATGTGACCAAGGGTCCTAGGGGAATCAGAGCAATTAATATCATCTGCTCTAATATTGCTTCTTCTCAGGACATGGTTGGCTGCTACTATGGACGATTGCATAGATGCAGAGACATTAAGGATTGGGGCCCCATCAAATTTAACCCCCCACGGGCTTTTAATTCTGGTTTTTTATCTCAGGGCTAGAGAGGGAGTTATCATGTTGGAGGGCGGAGGGTCTTTCATTGGAGGATAAGGTCAGGCCAAAGGCTGGGCACATTGGAGAGGGTCGAGAGGTCAGGGGTTTGAGTCAAGGAAGGGGGGGTTATTTTGGGGGAGAGGTGCAATTTATTAGCACGGTCGGTGGGAGGGGCAACTATGGCGGGTATAGGGGGCCAAATCAAGTTTGGGGGGTGCGCCCCCATTGGTTTTATACGGTGGTGTGCTCCGACCCACAAATTACTCCCCGTTCCCCGAGTAGTCAGTGTTTTCGGTCCCAGGGTCTCCGGCTAATGTAATGCAATGCCAGGTCCATTATGAACAAGGCCCCCCTCATTCACGATTTGATCCAAGAGGGGGAGGCAGATCTGGCGGGCATTACTGAGACCTGGGTGAGGGTGTCCCTCTGGTTGAATTTTGCCCACCTGGATTTCGAGTTTCTCATCAGCCGAGGACTCAGGGCAGGGATGGGGGTGGGGGTGGTTATCAAGGAAGTCCTTTGTCCTAGGGAGGTCACTGTTCCGCAGATAACCAGATGTGAGTTTCTCTTTGTGAAGTGGGGTTCTAGGATTCAGGTGGGCCTTCTACTCACATATCTGGTTCCCTGCCATGTGAAGTCAGCCCTGCCAGAGCTCCTCGAGGTTATAGCCGGCTTGGTGGTGGAGACCTCCAGACTTTTGGTTATGGGGGACTTCAACCTTCCATCTGCCGGCATGACCTCAGAGGTGGCTCAGGAGTTCATGGCTTCCACGACAGCCATGAGCCTGACCCAAGTAATTTGGGACCTCACTCACACGGGAGGTCACATCCTGGATTTAGTTTTTGTCTCGGAGCAGTGGCAGAATGATCTTGGATTAGGAGATATTTTGATTGAACCCCTGTCATGGTCGGATCATTCTCTCCTTAGGCTGGACTTCCGGTCTGCGCCTGCCCATCGCAAGGAGGCGGAGCCGACAACATGGTTCCGCCCCAGGTGCCTGATGGACCCTGAAAGGTTCCTGATGGAGCTTGGGCAATTTCCCGAGGCACTGACACACGACCCAGTTGGAGACCTGGTTGCCACCTGGGAGAGGGTGGTGGCCGGAGCTCTTGATCGGTTCGTGCCTTTGCGGCCTCTGACTCAGCGTTGATCCCATCTGGCTCCCTGGTTCTCCGAGGAGCTAAGGGAGATGAAACACCAAAAAAGACGCCTACAGAGAGGTTGGAGGTCCAGTCACTCTGAGTCTGACTGAACACTTTTACGATCCCATATTAGGACATATTTAGTGGCGATAAGGACGGCAAGATGTTCCTATTTCTCCGCCCTTATTGCATCTGCGGAAAACCACCCAGCTGCCCTGTTTAGGGTGACCCGCTCCCTACTTGAGTTGAGGGAGCGGGAAGATCCCTTGCAGGGGCGGGCCGAGGACTTTTCTTGTTTTCTGCAAGATAAAATCGCTCAGATTCAGGGAGGGCTGGACTCCGACTGGGCTTCCCGGGATGGGGGGGAAGGGCCGGTCTTGGGTGAAATCATTTGGGCTGAGTTTGACTTTGTTACCCCAGATGCAGTGGACAGATTGCTGGATGGCCTCAATGCCACCACTTGCCTGTTAGACCCTTGTCCCTCCTGGTTGGTATTAGCAACTCGGGAGGTGACACGAGGTTGGTTCCAGGGGATTATTAATGCTTCTTTGAGGGAGGGTTTCTTGCCTGCTGCCTTGAAAGAGGCGGTAGTGAGACCTCTCCTCAAGAAGCCAACCCTGCATCTGGCCTCGTTATCTAACTACCGGCCGGTCTCCAACCTTCCTTTTCTAGCGAAGGCTGTTGAGACTGTGGTGGCATGACAGCTTCCCCAACATCTGGATGAAGCTCTATATTTAGATCCCCTCCAATCGGGCTTCAGGCCAGGTTTCAGCATGGAGACAGCCTTGGTCGCATTGGTGGATGATCTCTGGAGGGCCTGGGACAGGGGTTGTTCCTCTGTCCTGGTCCTATTAGACCTCTCAGTGGCTTTCGATACTGTCGACCACAGTATCTTACTGCAGCAGCTGGAGGGGTTAGGAGTGGGAGGTACCATGTTGCAGTGGTTCTCCTTCCTCTCCGACCGCTCGCAGTTTGTATTGGCGGGGGGGCAGAGGTTGACCTCGAGGCCTCTAGTGTGTGGAGTGCCTCAGGGGCCAGTTCTCTCCCCTCTGCTGTTTAACATCTATATGAAACCGCTGGGTGTGATCATCCGTGGTTTTGGGTTGAGTTTCCACCAATATGCAGATGACACGCAGGTGTTCATCTCCACCCCAAACCACCCCAATGAGGCCGTTGAAGTGATGGGCCGGTGCCTGGAGGCTGTGCGGAGTTGGATGTGGCTTAACAGACTTCGACTCAACCCAGCTAAGACTGAGTGGCTATGCTTTCCTGCACCCAGATTTAGCCAGCTTCCCTTATCGCTGGCCGTGGGGAATAAAATGTTGTCCCCCACGGAGAGGGCTCGCATCTTGGGTGTCCTCCTGGATGTACGGCTGTCATTGGAAGAACATATGGCAGCCATCTTCAGGAGGGCTTTCTCTCAGGTCCGAAGGATCGCCCAGTTGCGCCCCTTTCTAGATCGGGGTGCTCTTCACACCGTCACTTCTGCCCTTGTAAACTCCCGCCTGGATTATGCCAATGCTTTCTACATGGGGCTCCCCTTGAAGAGCACCCGGAGGCTGCAGCTGGTGCAGAATGCAGCCGCGCAGGCAATTATGGGAGCTTCTCGGAGCTCCCATGTTACACCTTTCCTGCGCGAGCTGCACTGGCTTCCTGTGGCCT